>LOEQ01002106.1:244456-256063 GCA_001685075.1 Bramus lutescens | reverse complement strand
ACTAGCTCTTATAGACCAGGCTGGCCTCAAACTCACAGAGATCTGCCTGCCTCTGCCTCTGGAGTTCTGGGATTAAAGGCATGCACTACAACCACTTGGCTGTGAATAGTGAATTTTTAATAGACTTTTATCTTTAAATAAATGTTTGAAATTTATTTTGCCCCAAACATTCCTTGGCAATCTTTAAATGAGTACTTTACATTTGTTCAAAGTTTTTCTGTCTATGCTGTTGCTGCAGTGCTAATCTCTGTTGAGCTCTGAACTTTTATGTATGTATGTGTTGTCTGAGGTCCTGCAGTCATTCAGTCCCAAAGAATCACACAGAGGTCTACATTATTTATAAGTTAATTGGTCCATTAGCTCAGGCTTCTTATTAACTAATTCTTATAACTTATATTAGCCCATAATTCTTGTCTGAGTTAGCTATGTGGCTTGGTACCTTTTTTGGTACATCTTGCTTCCTCTGCGGCTGGGTCAGGAATGCAGAAAGAGCTTTCCTTTTCCCAGAATTCTACTTTTCTAGTTGTCCCCATTCCTGCCTGGTTGTCCCGCCTAGACTTCTTGCCTGGCTATTGGCCAATTAGCGTTTTATTAAAATAAAATTGACAGGGTACAAACCGTTGTCCCACAGCATGTTTGTATCAATTGCAGCATTGCTATAAACAGAATGGGGTTGCTTGTTGAAAATCTCAATTCAAATGATTACTGCCTTTCTCTTTTTCAAAAAGTAAATTGGGTTTTATCCCTCCAGATTCTGAATGACCAGAACAAAGCATTACAGTTGGAAGTTCAGAAGCTACAGGCTGCTGTTTCTCAACAGGTGAGGGTTTCCATGGAGTGTAAGAAGGTCTAGTGAGAAACCAACTGATGGAGAAATTGTGCTGAAAGTTAGATGTGTCTTCCCATTGCACCTGCCCATTTTGTGCTTACCAGGTTTCAAAATTAAAGTTTTGTGTCTCTGAGATGAAGCAAATGTTAATCTTTTCATTAAGTATTTTACAAAAAGAAAGAAAAGTCTGTTTTTGGAGCCTTAACCTTTTCATACAAGCAGTATGGTTTCTCAAAAGGAGTGTGGGTTTGAAACTTTAGAGCATTTTGAAATTGCTAACATTTCTTTGTCCTTTCACTTAGTCTTTCACATCAGGGTTGTACTAAATAATCTCTTAGAATTGAATGACAAAACTTAAATATATTGCTTAGTCTTATTTTTTTGTATATAGGCCACATCTGAGTCATTTCTTTTTATTTAAAATGTGTGTGTGTGTGTGTACATGTGTGTACATATGCATATATATAGTAGCAATTAGGATGATAAGGAATACACACACATATGTTCCTTTTACAATATATACTCACATATTCTTAAAAAGTAACATATATATGTATGTACACACACACACACACTCCCTATCATCTAACTTACCAATCTGTCTTCCTAGTGAATGACACTGCTTCATAAGCCAACCTCTAGTGGTGTCTTTTCTCTGCTGCTTCCATGGTGTTGCTTTCACCTTTTTCTCACATAAACCCCTTGAGTTAGAATTGTACAAAGTGTTCTACGAGCTGGCTAGATCGCTCAGCAGATGAAAGCATTTTCTACCAATCCGTGAATGACATGTATGCTTATTTTAAAACTTAATATGTGCCTGAGGCCTTTTGTCTTAGCAAGTCAGGACAGCTTATACTTTCCTTTAAACATGTATCTATTGTGTACACACAGCGTGGGGCCTTCAGAGAACAGCTTGCAGTGTAGTTGAGGAATCAGTTCCCCATCATGTGGGCCCCAGGGGTTGAATCTGGGCATTAGCTTGGCGACAGGTACTCTCACTTCTGGGCCGTCCTTCAGCCTTACTCTTCGGCATCTTGCAGTCTCCTTTCTATTTTCACTGACTGTGAAATAAGAGATAAAGTAAGTGTCCCTAAGTTTCTTTTCATTTCCACCTTTCTTTAACCTCCCCCTTCCTGTCCAGCAGTTAGAATTCCAAATGACAGTTAAGAGAGAACGAATTTGTGATGTAAGATTTCCTGCTCTCTTGCTGATGGTTTTATTCTGGAGGAAGAGGTTGAACTTAATTGAAGGAGAAACCGGTAACATTGCCATGTTGTTGTTTGTTCAGGTGTAGGAAGGCAAAGGCCAGAGGCCCAGGTTAGGGAGTGTGCTCAGACACTGAGGCAGGGAGGCTGAGTGTGTGCAGGTGCGGGTCACTAGCTAATGCCAGGGAAGACAGGTAAGCTCTGCCTGGCCTGTGGCTGGGTGTGCCTGCAGATGTGATAGTCGAGCGGCAGCATGCCTTTGTTTTTGCTCCACAAGGTTTTTAAGAGTTGTGATCAGGGTTACTAAGTAAAAAATCATGGGAAATTGCTTTTCTTTGCCTGACACCTATTCATGATCATACTGATTTATTGAAGGTTTAGGTTTATCATCCTGGAGCAAGTAATAGGACTAGATTAGGATGATAAAGAATGTAGTAAAATAAAAATGTTGGTCAGTATTTAAACTGAAGAACCAGAATCCTTAACTAAATATGACTTTATTAAGGGAAGTTGAGTTCATTGAGTGTTTGTTGAGTGTACACTAGATATTTATGTCTATGCTGAGGCTCTGAAGGTGGTTGGAACTTGATTCTTGGCTTGAGCATATGACTTAATGTGCACATAGCTGTGTATAGAAGAAAAGCATGGTGAGTTAAATTATTGAGCTGTGTCTAGGTTTACAGTTAGATTTCATTTGAAGAGTGGAAAGGTGACATTGGACAGCTTAGTCAGGAGTTTGCTGAACAGTGAGGGCCGTGGCTGGGAGAAAACCTGTCAGCAGCATGCTGGTGTACAGCACACGCTGAGATGCTGTGTGAGTGCAGAGAATAGGGGGTGGGGCTAGAGAAAGACTTGCTAGGGCCTAATTAGGAAAAGCTTTGTTCATTGTGTAAGGCTTGTGAACCCGATGTAACCATTAAGATCATTGCAAGGATGGACAAACATTTACTCTACGTGTGAGAGAACTCACAGTGATGGAAGTGAGGTGTCTGAAGGTAGGAGTCAGAGAAGCAGTAGGGTCCAGTGAGAGCCTAGGACAACTAAATAGTTAAGGCACAGGTAAGCTGGGCTTTATAGTGTTGTCTGTTTTGTAAGGTGGGGTTCATTGATACAATGCAGATTAAAGACTTCTCATGAGAGTTTTAAGTTTATAAAAAGTAGCCTCTGTCAGTTGTTTCTACACTATCACACTGATGTAATCTGGGAATTTCTTCTCTCCTCTTTTTCATAATGGAACAATTTTTCCTCATTGGGACACCTTTCCTTTGCTGCTAACAAAGGAATTTTTATGAAGTACAGACAGAATTTAGAGCATTGTTGTGTTCAGGATGAGTAAAGATGAGTACCTGCATTTAGGCACCAAAGAGAAGGGAATGATTTAAAAATATAGAAGAGGTGGAATCTTAGGCCTCAGATTTAGCAATGGAAACATTAGTTTTATTTTTGAAAATGAGTATAATGAGATAGGCTTAAAAAATCGGAAGTGAACAGAATTAGGAGATTGTTTAATGAGGTGTGGATAGAAAACTCCAGACCTGTTTGGCCAGATACTAAATTGCATGAGTGAGAACGTGGAGGGAGAGAGAGCTTTGCTTCCAGACACATCTTAGTAACCCCAGACATTTGTCCGTGAGCATATGCTGGGTTCTAGGACTGAACGATCAAGTGCGTATGACCAGTTTTAATGTCATGTTTTCCATGCTTTATAAGGAGATGTGTTGTACTGCTTCTGCAGTGCACACACACTTTTTAATATAGTCTCTATTGTGGTCTGGTAACTTTTATTATATCTATTTACTTGTTCAAAACCCACTGATTATAAACAAGATTTATGCAGTTGAATTTGTGTTAGACTTCAATGTTGGGGTAAAACAGTTGAAAAAAGGAAAAGGCCACAAGGAAAAGGCCACGCCTGACGGTGGTAGCGCATGCCTTTTATTCCATCATGCAGGAGGCAGAGGCAGGCGGATCTCTGTGAGTTCGAGGCCAGCCTCGTCTACAAGAGCTAGTTCCAGGACAGGCCTGAAAACTACAGAGAAACCCTGTCTCAAAACAAAACAAAACAAAACCAACCAACCAACCAACCAATCAAACAAACAAACAAACAAACAAAACCCAAAACAACAACAACAAAAAAGGAAAAGGCCTCTTGTGACTTTAGCCTTTAAATGCCTAAATTTTTTTATTTGAGGAAATCTTTCCATTGTCACTTAGTGACTGAAAATTACCCTTAAGTTCCTGGTTCATTTTGCTAGTGCCATGTCCCTCCTTTTGTATCCTGGACCTAGATGCCTTTTTTCTGCTCTTTTGAATAAAAAATTTGTAATTGTTAAATTTAGTCTTCAAAGAAGGACTAAATTTTGGAATTACTTAGAATCCTGAACTATTTCCACAGAATCTTTTTCTAAATTAATCTTTTTTTAAAAAATTGTTTTTATTGAGGTATATATTTTTCTCTGCTCCCCTCTCTTCCTCTCCTTCTCCCTTTTCATTTCCTGTCTACCCTCTCCTAGGGTTCCCATGCTCCCAATTTACTCAGGAGATCTTGTCTTTTTCTACTTCCCATGTAGATTAGATCCATGTATGTCTCTCTTAGGGTCTTCATTGTTGTCTAGGTTCTCTGGGATTGTGAATTGTAAACTAATTTTATCTTATGCAAACTTGGTAGAATTAAGCCTTTTTTATTGTTTTTGTTTTTAGCCTAATAAAGATATTATGGAACAATTGGAAAAATGGTAAGAGTTTAACTTTTCATTACTTTGGTGACTCATTCTTACCAAATTTATGGTGACAGAATAGTTAGCTGCAATAATCTAAGTTCTTAAAGTACTATTTATGTTTTGTGGTAGAAAAGATTGTTCTGGACTGTGGTTTAGTCAGGGTTACTGTATGGTATGTTTGTGGGTGTCATGTGATATGGATTGACTTGTTCAGGCAGTTGTCATCCATATATTACCTGAGCATGTTTTACTTATTGGTGAGGAGTCCACCTTAACCACCATGATTGAGAGCCTCAGAAATCTTTCTAGAATTAAAAGTTCATAATGATTGAGGGACAGAGGGGCTGATCTCTGTAAAATACTTAGGAATGATATTTACCTTGATCACGTAGTTCATACATATGTTTTAAATTTATAATTTCAGCATTCAAGAAAAAGATGAGAAGTTAAAGACGGTAGAAGAATTACTTGAAACTGGACTCATTCAGGTGGCCACGAAAGAGGAGGAGCTGAATGTAAAGCATTTTCTAGCTTGTTTTCCTTGTGTCATTTAGTCAGTATGGAGGGTTTCTCTGATTGTGTGCTTTATGTTACAAGTTCAGAAACAATTTCATTTAATTTAAATGGTAGTTCTTTAGAAACTGAAAATGGATAGATGATTGTAGTATTCAGCACCTCAGATAGATGCTGTCACTACAGTTTGTAGTTTGTGTGTTCCTCTGGCACCCATGTTCGGATTATAACCAGCAGACATCCTAAGTCTGCGACTGGCTATGGGGCGAGCAAGTCAAGTACAACTGCTCCGTGCTCACTGCCCCTTACTAGATTAACACGGACCTTTGGGAAAGTAAGTTAAAAGATGTAATTGAATTTATAGCTGCTTGTTTTCCTTGTGTCATTTTGTGTCATTTTGTCTTAGCTGAGAAATGGCACACACTGGGTCTTTGAGGGTGTCGGCATTCAGTGGAAATATATATGGTGATAACTGAATTTCAGAATGGTTGACTATCAGGTTATAGCGAAAAAGGTAGAAGAGGAAGAATGGACTAGCTTATTTTGAACTAGCGAGTGTTTCAAGAATAAAAAAAAAAGTATGCTGTGCTTATGGTTTTGAAAACAGGCCATAAAAACAGAAAACTCAACCCTGGCAAAAGAAGTTCAAGAACTAAAGGCCAAGCAGAGTGACCAGGTAATTCATATTGTGTAATGCATACTGTTAATCCTGCACATTTCTCCTTAGAGTAGGCACAGCTGGTGCTTGAATTGCAACACCCAACTGTTTCTTTTCCAAGGCTGAATTTTTCAATTAAACTTTTAATGAATGAATCATTAGTGACTTGAGTGGTAATAGAAGCTGCTGTTTATTGAGAACTGTCTGCATGCTAGGTATGTACTCTATGAACTACTCCAAATAGGATTTCATTCTTTTTTTTTCTTTATATTTTATGTATATGAGTGTTTTGCATGTATGTGTGTCCGTGCATCACATGCAGGCAGTGCCCCTAGAGGTCAGGTTTGTAGGATATATGAAGGTACAAATGTACCAGGGATCGCTTGTGGAAGTCACAGGACAACTTAGGAAGTGCTCTCTCCATTCACATTCATATATATCATCAGGCTTGGGTGACAAGCACTTTACCCTCTGAGCCATCTTGCTGGCCATTTTCTTTTCTTTTTTTTTAATACAACAATAAAGGGTTTTGACTACACATATAAATCAAGTCTAATGACGGCAAAAAGACTACATGAATTGAGACAATTTCTTAGGTGTAATTTTTTTCACCTGGTTAGAATTACTAAATAATTAAGCATTTACCTATTGATTATCTTCTGGGCTGCGCTCAAATCTGCTTATTTTCAAAATGTTCCTCATTTTTACCATTATGATGTTAAGAAAATCTAGAATTTCTGGGCTTTCTTTTTCCTTTTGATTTGTATTTGTATAATAACAAATTTAGGGATTATGTATATTTCTCTGACTCACTTATAATTTTAAAAGTTACTAAATTATGCATCTTTCTATTTCTAGGTTTCTTTTGTGTCTCTAGTTGAAGAGCTTAGGAGAGTGTAAGTGATAACATTGTTATAAATTTTCTTTTACTTATTTTCTTAGGGCTATTAAATGGAGTTTTATTTATTTGGAATAGTTGACATACATTATTACCCCCCCCTCTCTCTCCCTCCCCCCCTCTCCCTCTCTCTCCCTCTCTCCATCCACATCTATCTCTCTATCTCTCTGCCTACCTGCCTACCTACCTACCTACCTACCTACTTAACCTACTTACCTACCTACCTTCTATAAGTGACATACATTACTCCCCCCTACTTCCCCCTATTTCTCACCCTCTCTCCCTTTCTAGTCCAGTCTGGCCGGGATTTTCCCTACTACTTGGGCCTGGTGTCTTAACTCCTGCTGCTTTTCTGTCACCTTCCTGAGGACTGAGATAGTGTATACACCACTCCTTACTCAGTTGACCCTGCATTCTAGAATTTCTATCAGTGAACTAAGGGAGATTAGCAGTGCTATCCAAATTGAAAGATTTCATCTTTTGTAAAATCCATTTTCGTAATTGATTCTTTTTTTATGTGACATCAATTGTTAATTTTCCGTGTTTAGCAGACGCTATTACAGATGAGCTTATGTTGCACAAAGATACAGTTTCAAGCATGCGTTCCCCTTGCAAGGTACCTGTCAACTTTGATGTCATATTGTGTAGTAAGCTCAAAATCCTATAGCCCATGTCCTTGAATGGAGCTTGATCCTCCCTGGTGTTGGGATTTTAATGGCACAATGGTAGGTGTCCTGTGTATTCTGAAGCACACCACCATCTTCTTGTAGCTATTGATTACGTTCTTCCTGAAAGGAGTGTTAAGTATTTTCTCTGCTTGTCTGTGAAGTTGGGTACTGTTTCACTTTCAATGAAGGAGTTGGCTCGGAGAGTTCTCATGCCATGGTGCTGTTTTTATGCTTAGTTGATGGGTCTCAGCGTTTTCTAGTCAAGTTAATATTTGATTTGTTTATTTAAGGATCCATGAGAAAGATGGACAGATCAAGTCTGTGGAAGAGCTTCTAGAAGTTGAACTTCTCAAAGTTGCTAATAAAGAGAAAACTGTTCAGGTATTAGGAGAGAGAACAGTGTCTGGGCTTTCTGTTCAACTCGAGTTGATACCATTTGATTCCATGTGTTTGTATGTTGCATTTCTTTGTCAACTTCAGTGTGTTTTCCATTGTCCAATCTTGTCTGTTTTATCATTGTCAAGGCTTTGAAACAGGAAATAGAGGTTCTAAAAGAAGAAATAGGAAATGCCCAGCTTGAAAAGGCTCACCAGGTAAAAATCTCAGAGCCACAGCATGACAGACTTAGTAGTGCCTATGTTATTTATGAGCTACTTTTAAATTTGATTCTTCTTGCTATTCAGAAAAGCCCTTTAATACCTTACTACAAGTATATTTATTTATATTCCTTTTTAAAACCTTTTACTAAGGCCCTCTTCTAGAATAAGTTTTCTGTATTATTGTTTCATTTTAATCCATTTAAAAAATGCAAAATACAGAACACTGGTAAAACAAACTGCATGGACCAGAATGTGTTGTTATAGAATGTGTATTCATCCTCTGAATGTAGCAAAAAAATATGAGTTTCCTTGGAGATTCTAGAAGTAGACTTTATTTGGTAGATGGGTTTTATTAAATTTAATCTGATAAGTCTTCATTAAAATGATGAGATTGTGTGGAAGAGATGATTTGTTCATCCATTGCATTAATGCAACAGCCTGTCAAAGCCCCATGCTAGGATTGGAGATAGTGTTTTGTGACTGAACCTTCATGAGAGGCTCCTTCTGAAGAGCTGACATCTGAATCAAGGCCGTGAGGGAATGGGATACAGTGTTAGATTGGCTGTGACTTACTAGAAAGGAAGCCCAGGGCTGGGGAGGGTAAAGTGATCATTGTACCAGCACAGGATTGCAATTCAGATCTCCAGCTTTTCTGTAGAAGCTGAGCATGGCAGTACACAGCTGGAGGATAGAGGCAGGAAGAACTTAGGACCTCCCTGGCCAGTCAGGTTAACCAGATCCAAGCGTCAGTTTCAATTAAGATACTGTTTCAGAACATGACGTGAAGAGCAGTAGATGCGTGTAGATTCACGATGTTGACCCCTGCCTCTTGCACAATTGTGGACGCATGCACATTTAACACACAGAAAATCATAAATAACATACATAAATAAGAAGTTAAGGAAGACACAGAGTGCTGTAGAGCAAATGTTCCTGAGGACCGGGCTGGAGAATTCTGATACTGCATGGAAGTGTGTGGAGATGGGAAGACTCATGTTCTTAACTGTGGCAATACCTTTTATGCAGGTGTGCTATTTATAATAATCATCATTACTTTGGCCCTGCCCTGTTATTTACTTTGTTAGTTTTACTGTCACTGGAACTAGAGGAAGTGAAATGTAAACTCATCTAATTTTGGCATGGACAATTTACCTTGGACTTTATATTTTGAAGTATACACATTATAAAGATTTACAACATAAAGCTTGATTAGTTTAGAGAAAGGATTTTGAATTGCTTTTCTGTCCTTTGTGTTTTAGTTATCTGTCACCTCTCAAGTTCAAGAGCTTCAGAACTTGTAAGTAACGTTTGTCTCATTTTCCTATAAATATCTCTTTTCTATAAGTTAAATTTAATGAAAATTGTAGCTTTTTTATAATTTGATTTCATTGTTCTGGAAAATACTGAGTTTTTTCAAAAGTCCTTAGGACTTTTTGTTTTTGTTTTTTGTAAGTCTTTGGTTCTCACCATATTTTAACAGCTACTAGTTTTTTTGTGGGAAGGAAGTGGTGGTATGAGAATCCCGATTCTTTGGAGTTACAATTATAGTATACTTTAAATGGAGATGTTGCTTCTTGCCTATTTTAATTCCCATGTGAAACTGGCCATGGAATTGACACCTGAGCCAGTTTGCTAAGCTGTGTGAATTTACTGATACTGCCTAGATGGGATGGTGTGGGGTAAGGGTAGAGCTCCATTAATTCTTCCATTTTCTATGTTCAGTGATAGCTTGACTTTGTTTATCTTACACTTTTTAATTTTATATCTCAAATCTTGTATTCCTTTATTTTAAAATGGTTTGTAGAAATATTTATTTCTACAATAGTACAGTGGACTTGGACTAAAAAAAACACCTGGGTATTTTTAGTCTTCAACACTTTTGCTTTTTAAGATCATGTAAAATTTTTACTTGTCCATTTTAATAACTTTCCAGATTAAGAGGCAAGGAAGAAGAGGTTAACACCATGAAGGCTGCATTAGAAGACAAAGACAGAGACCTGACAGATAGAGGGAAATGGATACAGGTGAGAAGCTGCAAACAGAAGTGAGAGCAACCCTTTCTCTGATAGTTGAGTATGAATTCATATCTATTCTTTTTAAGGATCTTCAAGAAGAAAACAAATCTTTAAAGGCTCATGTTCAGGAGGTGGCACTGCCTGCTCTGCCAGAGGTATAGTATAAACCTAAGTGTGCTACAAAAGCAGTGTGCATCCCGTGTAATACTCTAGAAAGTAAGAAGGGAGACTTCTCAGTTTGTGTTTTGTGCCATAGTTCAGTTATTGCTCTCGTTAACTTTTATTACTGTCAAGCCAAGTTTAACTGCCTGATTTGTCAAGCTAATAGTGTAAGCATTTCTTTTTCCTTTCTTTGTCAAATAGACTCCAGGCTTATGCTTAACTGTGCTGCTTATTTGGTATACTAATCTAGGATTCTGGAACTCACTCTGTAGACCAGGCTGGCTTCCAACTCAGAGATCCTCTTGACTTAGCCTCCCAAGTGCTGGGATTAATTTAGGCCTGCCCTGCCACCACCTGGCTTAAAAAATACTTTTTGAAAGATAAGTGATTCAGGAAAACTCATTCCCCCAGGCTTGTTGGCTCACACCTGCGATCCCATCCCTTGGAAGGCTGAGTAAAAGGGTCACTGTGGGCTTGAGGCCTGCCTGGGCTACATAGTGAGCTCCTGTTTCAAAAATCTACAGAAAGGGATAAAAAGCATTTCATTTTTTAATAAACAACCTAATCTTAAATTTAGCATGATTATATTTTTATTTTATAGTTGGGTGTAATGTTGGCATGCTTTTTGATGATGATTTTTTTTGATGCTAACATTAAAAGGTAAATCTGTTTCTTAGGCGTATTCAACACCACGGTTTGAAGAACTTGAAAATATGTAAGTATGTTTTAGCTAGTATTTTGATGAGGTGTGCCAGAATGTGCTTAAAATTAATTTTTATGGGTCTCTTATTTGATGGTCATTGATTTCATGGTCAAGTATTAATTATAGTCTAGAGACAGATAAGAGAAATTCCTGCTTGCTGAGTAGTAAAGCAGAGACCCTTTAAATGTTTAAGAATACCTAAAGACTTGCCCATTTTCTTCAGTATTTTTTCTGCAAATATAGACTTTTTCCACAAACAAATTGTTCATTTATTATAAAGAGGAAATCATTTGATTTCATTTAATCAGTAGATAATCCTAGCCATAACCAATCGTGGCTATATCATAATTGTACTTGCTTTTAGGAAGCATGGATCTTCTCAAGCTAGTTCCATGCTCAATAATAAAAATATCACCACCACTTAGATCATAGATATCTGCCTTCTTAGGTGTTCATACCAGAATAGTATTGTTATAGTATTGTTTTTATCCTGCAAAAGTCATTATTTTTTGAGACAGAGTCTCACTTTGTTGCCCAGGCTGGCTTCAAGCTTACTAGGTAGATCACCACCACACCAATAAATGTTTGACTTCTTTCTTTCTTTCTTTCTTTCTTTCTTTCTTTCTTTCTTTCTTTC
>LOEQ01002106.1:228977-244386 GCA_001685075.1 Bramus lutescens | reverse complement strand
TCTCTCTCTCTCTCTCTCTCTCTCTCTCTCTCTTTCTTTCTTTCTTTTTCTTTTGTTTGTTTTTGTTTTTTTGGGGACAGGGTGTCCCTGTGTAGCTTTGGAGCCTGTCCTGGAGACCAGGCTGGCTTCGAATGCGCAGAGATCCACCTGCCTCTACCTCCCTAGTGCTGAGATTATAAGTGTGCACTACCACCGCCCAGCTCAAAGTTGTTTTTCTTAAACTACATCACAAACTAAAGAATTAAAACTAGGTCCCACATTTTTGGAGAATCACTTTAAACATTCATTGTATGTGTATGTGTGGCTTTGTGAGCCATGGCACATGTGTGTAGGCTAGAGGGACAACTTATGGGAATCAGTTTTCTCCCTCAGCCATGTTGCTGCGAATCGAATTGAGGTTGTCAGGCTTGGTGTCAAGTGCCTTCACTTGTTTGATTGGCCATCTCATTGGCCTGAGGAGGATTACTTTTGAGAGCTTTTTCTTTGGCAGGATATCCGTCAGCATTGATTGACATTTGTTTAATGAGAAGAGTCTTCTTTGAACAGTGTCTTTAAGATTATGAAGATTACAGGTTGTGTTTTTGAATACAAGGGACTGGCTTTTCTGGGCATCATGATTATGTATGTATTTATAGACCTGTTCACTGAGTAGCTACCAGGATATTTTTCTCATCTGCTAGTAGGAGCTTAGAGATACGTTTATGGCCTCTTGCAGTGTGTGTATAATCACTAAAGTATATAGTTTTAGGATTATTTTTATCCTTAATTTTTCTTCACCTGCCCTGTCATTTCCTTTTTAAGACAGGGTCCTACTGTATAGCGTTGGGTGGTCTGGGGCTCAAACGATCTCCCTGCCTCTGCCTCCTAAGTTCTGGGACCTTTAGGTGTATACAGTGGACCTGGCTCTTGACCTTTTCTTTGGTAAATAATAGACTTTATTTGTGGAGAAGCCCTTTTAGATCTCCAGAAAAGATTGAGAAGTCTAGTTTCCATATCACCACTCTGTTTCCTCCTGTTACTAACATGTCAACATTGATGCAATATACCCCTTACCACTGCTGAACAAAAAGCTATGGTTGTTAGCAGCGGAACACTGTGTTTTCCATTAGCTCTTAGCAAATGTTTAAGAACAACGCATCATCACTGTCATGAGGGGCAAGTTTTCCTTTCCTTCAAGCATCCCTTGTGTTAACCTTTTCATCCCTCCCTCCTCCTTCCTCTCCCCATTCACTCTCCAACCAGCATCTCTCTTGAAAACCCGGTGTTCACGGACTGCCTTCCTCTGTAGTTTACCTTTTCCGGAGGGAGGGACCTGATTGGAGCTATCCAGTACACAAGGTCTTCTTAGATTGACTTCCCTTAGGGGAATGCATCTAAGACTCGCCCTGCCTTTCCACCATCCATTCCTTTTTTTTTTCCTTCTCTTACTTTGTTTTTATTCCTCCCCTCTTCTCTTCCTCCACCTTTTTCTTTCTTTTTCATTCAGGAAACAAGGTTTCCTTTGTAGCCCAGGCTGGCCTTGAACATACTTGTAGTCTTCTTACCTCAGCCTCTTGAATGCACTCATGTGCCCATATGTCTGGCTTTCTTTCCATTTTTAAAAATTTTACTGTTTATGTATGCCTTTGTGTCATTTTTTGTAAGCGCCTATAATTTCTTGACACTTTCTAAACTAATGAACGATAAAAGTAGTGTTCTACTCAGCAAATACTTGATGAGTCTTGTATGTCTTTAGACACTGGGGATACTGAAAAGGATAAAGATAGGTTCTAGCCCTGAGAAAATAAGACACATCCTTTAGTGGTGTTAGGTGTTGAGAGAACTTTGTTGTTTAGAAGGGAAAGGGCAGTTGGAATTGGCTTGGGCTAAATTGAAGCCTTACGTGTGTGAGGGAAGGCTCACTGGGTAAAGGTGCTTGCTCCCAAGCCTGAAACTCTGGTTGAGAGAGAAACTGACTTTTTGGTACTGTGGTACGTAGTCACACAAGGCGCCGTGCCCCACACACGGTGGGAGAGAATTGACTCCTGACAGTTATTTCCTGGCTTTTAGTATGTGCTGTGGTGTCTGTAGACCTACCTACCCTTCACTCTGTCTTTAGAAATAAACTACAAAGTTGAAAGAAGTAGAAGTATCAAATTAAACAGTGTGTATATATCTTTAGTACAAGGATTGAGTGTTTCTAACTTCTAGGGTTAATGAATTGTGGCTAAGACATTTTTTTTATAGTAAGTAGCTGAAATGCTGTTTTGTATTTAGCATTTTAGTTTTTCTCTTGTGCAATGCCATATTTACTTAAGAAGTGTTAGAATAAAGTATGTTGTTTTAGATTGCTTTTGACGAGGAAATAGAATGCTCTTGGAAATACTGTCTTTTAAAACAAATCTTAAGTAGATAGAATGCAGAAGGAAATGGCTGGTAGGCATTGATTGTGCTGTCTTTTTCTCAGGGATGATAACAGAGTCTGGTTTTTCTTTGTACAGTACTAAATAAGGTCCTTGTAAAAATTCTAGGTTGAAAGAAAAGGAAAATGAAGTTAAGAGAATAGAAGCTATATTAAAAAATACAGAGAGTGATCTTTCCAACAAATCAAAGCTGTTACAGGTAAGTGTGCGTCCTTAAAATTAATTAGTGGATGAGTTATTATCTTTGATTGTTCAGGTTGTGGGCTGGTTCTGTCTTTTGAGAAAGTGCTCAGGTTAAATTCCGGTGTTAAGACTTTTCTTAGAAATGCCTTTCTTGATTTTTTTTTAACAGTTTGTTTTGTTTTTTGTTGACCAAATCCAGGGAATCTAAGGCCTTGTACATGTAAGACAAATGCTCCATCTATACTTACCTACATCACTAGTTTTTGATTTTTAAAGTTATTTTGAGACAGTGTCTCAGCCTGGCCTTGAATGTGCTATGAAACCCTGGCTAGCCTCTAACTGTGGTCCTCCTCTTGCCTCTGAGCTGGAGTATTGGAATTAAAGGTGTGTGAGTCACCATGCCCAGCTGCTCTTTACCTTCAGTGAGTTTATTCATTATATACTGTATTAAGCAATCACAGCTGATGAACATACCTGGAGTATTTAGAGTTGTTCTCTAGTTACAAGTATACTTTCATTAGCTATTGTTGTAAATGTATTTTGAATACTATTTCTTATACTTTCCTAGAAGTAACATTTTGTGTTAATTGTTTAAACAAGTTTACTTTGTTTTCAGAGCCATTCGTAGTTTAAAGAGAAATTCAGTTTGCACTTTCTGTGTAGTTACTATTCAAAGTAGCCACAGACATTAGCCTGATGGGGCAGTGAACCTGTAACAGCGTGCAGTACCTTGGAGCAGCCTGGTTCATGTTCGTGCTCTAGGCGGAGCTGTTGTTCTGTCACAAGCCCTCTCTCACTAAGTACAATTATGTTCAGTTTTCTTAGGCCACGCTGAAATGCTCGTTGAATGTGTTCTTACTTAAGCTACACTCTTGCCAACAGGACTGTTTCCCCTTCATGTCCAGCATTGGCAAAAGGTGTAGACATGATGTCATACCTAAAAAGAAGGATCATTTTAAATGGCTTTAGATTGAGAGAAGTTGAGATTCCTTGGTATGTTTAAGTCATGTGTATGTTAATTGATCTTTTAATTTTGTTCCACAATTGTTCTTCTGGGATGATCTAAAAAAGAACCCAACTTTAAGATATTTTTATATAATATTAAAAATTGAAAATGAATGTTTTGTTATTATGTGAGGTTTGACTTTCTTTGACTCCCATTCTCTCTCCTAAAATTGAGAGTGTTTATACATTGAAATGTATGCAGTTCCTGTTTTAAGTCACAGGAATAAAGCGTTCTCACTTTGTAATTATGAACACTTTTGTGTTTCCTTTTAATAAGTAGAATTTTAGTTCATGTAGTTTACTGCACTGAGTGGTGAGAATAGCATTCTAACCTTAGGAAGGGAAGCTAACTGTGCAGTAAATTATCTGTCAGCACTGCAGTGCTCCCCACGTGATTTTATAATGGTAGCAGCAGGCATCTCAGGTTGTCGCTGCCCCTGTCTGGAGTCTGTTCATATTACTAGATGGCAGAAGAGCCTGCAACAATGCTACAGTGTCGTGCTTGAGAACCTTGCCCTGGTAGGTGCATGCCACCCTACACTAGAGTCTTAAAGGTGTTGGCTGGGTCAGTTTATTCTACTGAAACATACCCCTTCTAAGACTAGAATTAAATAAAGTTACTGTATTTTAATTCAGTAGTGCTTTTTTTTTCTTTTTCTTTTATTTTTTTCCGAGACAGGGTTTCTCTATGTAACAGCTCTAGCTGTCCTGGAACTAGCTCTTGTAGACCAAGATGGCCTCGAACTCACAGAGATCCTCCTGCCTCTGTAGCTCGAGTGCTGGGATTAAAGGCGTGCGCCAACACTGCCCAGCTAGTAGTGCTTTTTAATTTGGACTTTTCCATCTTTTTAAAATTGTTACTGTTTTGGAGTTTTCCTAGACTGTATGACTTTTTAAAAACTTATAGAAAAATAAAAATCTCTGTATAGGTATTCATGTTTAATTTTTGTTTATAGGAGGTACAAGATGAAAATAAATTATTTAAATCCCAAGTTGAGCAGCTTAATCAACAGAATCACCAACAGGTAGGGATTATTCCACGTCTCACCTTTTCCTATATTGGTAGCTGTTTCCAATTACTCTTGTTGTTTTTACATGATCATGGAGAGTAAAAATAATGTTACTATCAGTGTTCCAGCTCGATTATATACATACACGTGTGTGCTCTGATAAGTGTTCCAAGTCTACTATATATGCACGTGTGCGGGAGTGTGCTTTGAATAGTATTCTAGCTCTGTTATATACATATGTGTGCGTGTGTGTTCTGATCAGTATTCCAGTTCTATTATATTCATGTGTGCACTTGTGTGCTCTGATCAGTGTTCCAACTCCATAATAATGTACACATGTATATGTATGCTCTGATCAGTGTTCCAGCTCTATTATATACGTATGTGTGTGTGCTCTGATTAGTGTTCTAGCTCTGCTGTATACGTGTGTGTGCATGTGTGATCATTGTTTTAACTCCATTATAGTATATATGTGTGCATATATGCTCTGATCAGTGGTCCAACTCTGTTATAATATGTATGCATGTGTGCTCTAATCAGTGTTATAGCTCTATTATAATATACACATATGTGTGTGCCCCGACCAATTACAACTCTTTTATATATATAATAATATACATGTATGTGTGTGCCCTGACCAGCTCTATTATATTTATATGTAATAATATACACATATGTGTGTGCCCCGAACAGTTATAGTTCTAATATATATACATATATACACACACATATACATACACACACATATAAATATTAAACACGTATATGTGTGCCCTGACCAGTTATAGCTCTATTAGATATATAATAATATATACGTATGTGTGTGCCCTGGCCAGCTCTAGTATATTTAGAGCTCTATTATATTTATATCTGTGTGTGTGTGTCTCTGTGTGTGTATGTACTGATGAGTGTTCCAGTTCCATACACATGTGTGCATATGTACTCTGGTCAGTGTTCCAGCTCTATTTTACTCATGTGTATGCTCTGATCAGTGTTCCAATTCTTGTTATATACACATATGCTAGTGTGCCTTCATATGCTCCAATCTTAGAGAATGCTTTTCTTAGGAGGTCAGCTAATGTCTAGGCCGAGGTGTGTTGAAATCTAAGTGCACGTCTATCTTTTCTCCTTAAACAAAACATCAATAATTGGAAAGAAACTGACAGATAGATATATAAGATAGATGTTATAAGTAATGGGCTAGCATTAATAGGCCCTTTAATATAGAATACTGTTTGGTAAGAATAAACATAAGGTATTTTAAGAAGATTTATATGATATGCACACTTTTTTATTTTGGCATTTTGGAGGTTGAACCTAGTAGGGGCCTTGTGCATGCCAGGCACGTGCACCACCACTGAGAAAAGTCCTAAGCCCTTCCTCATGTGTGCCCCCCATTGTTCTCTGAACATGCATGGGTAGATCAGAGACGGTCTGAGTCCCTGTTGACAAACTGGGGCGGAGTTTGAGAAGACTAGTCAGCATACTGTGTTTCCTTCACATGTTATATAAAGTCACTTTTTTTACTGGTTGTGAGAAAAATCAGCTTTTTAAATTTTATGTTGTTGATTTTATTTAGTTTTAGGAGCCAATATGAAAAGTACCTTGGTGCTATACAAAGTAAACCCTTTATGAAATGATAATGAAAATTGAACTTACCACTCAGTACACCTTATAAGTTTGTATATGCTTTTATTAAAACCTCTTGATTGGGATTCTGGCATAATAGAATATTTAATTTTGTTATGTTCTAGAAAGCTTTATTTTGAACTAATATTTAATTCTTTTAATAGGCATCTTTTCCCTCTCAGGAAGAATTACAAACCGTGTAAGTAATGCATTTATTCAAAGTTTGGTGTGTTATACGGTTAAATGCTGAATTACCTTTAGACAAGGAATTTAATGTAATTTCATGATTGTCTAAATGCTCTGGACAGTTATGCCTTTCTATCTAAAGCGCCTTTTGAGTTTTGTGGAGGGAGTGCTTTCTTACTCTTGTCGTCTGTAGACATTCAGAGAACTCAGATGGGGCGGAGCTGCACTCCGCAGGATTTCCGCAGGTCAGCGCAGCCCTTAGCTCTTCCTTGGCCCACTCTAGACCCATGGTGCAGACTTTGGGTTTTTATGAAACTCAGAGTTGTTAGAGTGGTTGCAGTTCTCTTTGAAAGAGGCTTGTTTGTTTGTTGTTTTTAAGATACTAGAACACTCTTACTGCTTTTTGATTTATCTAAGAGGCTAATAATTGAAAGTCATTTCTGCTTACAGTATGTTTGAAAGTGCTAAATACGAACCATTTTAAGTATATCAATAAATGATAATAGTCTAAATGTTTTCCCATCTTGACTTATTTGCAAAGTACCCCATTTAGTAAACTAGTTGTTAGTTGTTTAACTGAGCCCTGAGTTCAACTGTATGAAGGAAAGAGCCTGCAGACATTTTCTCTAATGAGCTGATAGTATTTTGGGCTTTAGGAACCATAGCAAGTCCAGTTTCAAGCTGTTACTCTGTTTTGTGTACACATTGGTTTTATTCTTGTTTATATTTATGTGTGTTTGCCTGCTTGTCTGTCTGTGTTTCATGGAGGTCAGAAGAGGTTGTTGGATTCCCTGAAACCTCAGAGTGGTTGTGAGTGGCCTGATGTGGGTGCTGGGAACTGAAGCTGTGTCCTTAGCAAGAGCAGCAAGTGCTCTTAACCACTGACCTATCACGCTAGCCCCTATTTTAATTTTTTAAAGATTTTTAAACTGTGGAAGCGGGATACTGACACAGTGGTGCACACCTATAATCCCAGCTATTGGCATGATGAGGCAGGTAGATTACTTGAGCAGTGAGTGTTGGACCGACCTTGGCAACATAGTTAGATTTTGTCTTAGCTCTTTCGCCCTCCTCCCCCAAAAAACCCACCCCTAAACCAAAACCAATAGTATTACTTTATTAGTCAAACTTGTTACTGCTACCAAGATACTAGATAGCCCATCATCCTTAGCTCTACTGATGCTGGGCTATAATGGGAGAAGAGGATGTTAAGAACCCCACCTCAGAGGATCTGGACTGGGAACAAGATAAACTTTTCAGTGGCCACTGCTAGTGATACTCTTTTCTCATATGGGTCTAACAGACCCTTTCAAAATAGCACCACCACGTGGGGCCAAACTCCCATCACATGAGTCTTTTTGAGGAAGTAACTTCATGTCCAAAGTATAACAAACAGCTTTTAAGCTCCAGGACCAAGTTGGTTGTTGGTCAACACTTTAGTCTTAAGAAAGTTGTTTGTGGGCTGGAGAGATGGCTCAGCCGTTAAGAGCATTGCCTGCTCTTCCGAAGGTTCTGAGTTCAATTCCTTGCAACCACATGGTGGCTCACAACCATCTGTAATGATGTCTGGTGCCCTCTTCCGGCCTTCAGGCATACACACAGACAGAATATTGTATATATAATAAATAAATAAATATTTTTTAAAAAAGAAAGTTGTTTGTAATTAGATATTCTGCTACAGTATAACACAAGTAAATTCTGAAATTTTATCTTTGTTTCTGCATTTCTGGGAAATAACTAAGGCAGGACCAGGAGAAAAACAAGCAAAATCAAAACCATGAATCCTAAGATTGGGTAAAAATAGCAATAGATACTGGGTTACTTTAATATAATGTTGTTGGTTTAATGAGCTATTTGTCATAACTGATTTCATTGCCTTAAAATAAAATGCTTTTAAAGACTCCTTTGTCTCAAACTCACCCTTAGCCCCCATTAAGACATTTCTACAGCTTAGACGTTCAGTTCAGTGCGGGTAACCTTGAGCTTCCAACCACTACCCAAGTACTGCACAGTCATACATGTGGGTCATATGTGGGATTGAACCCAGGGCCTTGTGTGTGCTTGGTGCAAGCCTTCTGCTGCTTGGGGAGCTACATCTCTAGCCCCAAAAATCAGTTTTAAAATTAAGAATTCATAGGATTGGTTCTTTATTTTATTTAGATCAGTAACTGACCTAAAATTACATTTTTCACAGTATTACCTGTTTTTCTTTTGTATTAAAAATATTGAAATGTAGGTATCTGAATGGTATTATTGTTTAACATGTAAGTTGTGTTATTGTTTATTTTAGATGTTGTTTATCTAAAATGTATTCACATTCTGATTTAGAATTTCAGAAAAGGAAAAAGAATTAACTGATCTTCGCAATGAGTTAGATTCTTTGAAGAATGCTGTTGAACATCAGAGGAAGAAAAACAATGTAAGCTACTATTCATGAACAACAGACTTTTCCATTATGGAGCATTAGTGTTGAAACAGGGCAGAAATTTTTTTGTGTGTGTCTTTTTTTTTTTTTTAGATTTCTTGATCTTTGTGCGAAAGCCCTTTTGATTTCTTCCTGTCTTTGGGGGATGTTACTAGAGCAATCATTTTATTGGAAAGCAATTTTAGTAGTAAAACGATAAATTTTAATACCAAAAAATGCCAGAATGGAGCTTTTTCAAAAACAAAACCCCAAATATGGTTGATTTTGTATTAAAACCTTTGTTTAGAAAAAAATAAATCTTTCAAACTTGTTATTTTAAAAACAAAGTCATTTCCTTTTACTTAAACAAGTTAAAATTTTTGTTGTTATTTTTGAGTTTTTTCTGATAGACTAAAAGAATTATTAGTTTAGTCTTTGTAATCAGCTTACAAAGCCTACCTTGACTGCTCTTTTTATTTCGAGTGAGAGGCAGTGAAAATATTATATTGGTAATTAAGTTTGCTAGTGGTCTTAGAACTGAATGTATGTCTACTAAAATGGGAATGACTACCAAAAAAAAAAAGTGCTGGGCGATGGTGGCGCACGCCTTTAATCCCAGCACTCGTGAGGTGGAGGTGGGCGGATCTCTGTGAGTTCCAGGCCAGCCTGGTCTGTAAGAGCCTAGTTCCAGGACAGGCTCCAAAACTATAGAGAAACCGTGTCTTGAAAAACCAAACAACAAAGCAACAATAACAATAACAACAAAATGGGACTGAGTAGTTCTTTTCGATCATAAGTTCTGGTGCCTTTACTGAGCAGACAGATGCCCTCTTACCAAAGGCATCTACTTACTTGTAGCTGTGAGTATTTCTGCTAGAGAAGTGTTTCTTGCAAGAATATGCTTGCTAATTGTAAGCAGGATCAAGATGTTATTAGATGATAGGATAGTATTGATAATAAATGTATTTTTTAATGTAAGTTAAACCTTTCAAAGTTTGTGCTGAATTGCTAACAAGTTGGCATTTTCTTGTACCCTGAGTTTGTCAAAATTAGGTATGTGACTGCTCTTTGTGTGTTATGTAATATTAATCATTAACAGCATTACTTGACCACAAAATTGGGCATGAATGGTCCACTATATTTCTAACATTGTAACTGCTTTAGTGCCGGGATTCTGAGATAATGAGGACACAGTAATGGAGTTTAGTTTATTTACCATCGCAACAGCAGCTCTGCAGGTCTGGATTTCAAACCTGTGGAATTCCCAGGGCAGCTGAGGCCAGCAGGGTGCAGCATCAGCCCGCTCCAGTTCTGCCGTTCATTTGTTCCACACATTGGCAAGATTTCTTAACTTTCAGCTGTAGTTTCCCATCTATAAAATGGGAATAAAAATCTCATAAATTATTGTAAGGATTAATGAGAATTTGTTGACTGCTAAATATGCAGTATTTGGCATCTAAACTTGCAATAAATGATAATTGTTGGCTTTTAATTTTTGTTTATTCCTAATTCTGAAGATGAATTATAGCATATTGTTTTATTTGTGTTTGCTAAGGAAATGCTTTCTTTCAGAGCTTGCGTTTAAATGGCCTCTGCTTCTCCTTAACGGAATGTGTTTTATCATTTCTCTGCCTCATTTACTTCAGTCATCTGGCTAGTACAGTTGTGTCTGATTGCATATGGGGTCCATATTCGACCATGCCAAGATACAGAACACAGAGGGTTACTTTGCCATTCCTAGGAAGACTGGAAATGTACCAGTTTTATTTAAAATAGTTAGAGGAAAAAAGTGTTATGCGGCAGTGTAAAGTCCTGCGGGTGATGTTGGACTTCATTTTCAAATTACAGAAGTATTTTGCAGTACTGTGTATTTGCTCTGTCCTTAGCTCTAATGCTTGAACTTTAAGTCATGACTGTAATTGTGGTTGGTGTGTTTACCTTCAATTGCTTTCTTCTTTTTCACATTTGCACAGTTAATTGTTCGTAAAAACTGGCGTATTTGGTGTTGCATACTAAAACATGAGAAGTGGGCATCTTTATTTTCTCATTCAAACTTCTAAACATTACTTTTGTTTTAGCTAATATACATATTTTTTCATTGAAATAATTTTGCAGTAACAAGCATTTAAATGCAGTGCAAAATATTGATGAAGTTAAAGGAGAAATCTTTCAATAATGGATAAACTGAAATCATTCTTTCTAAAAATGATTAGGAGCTTCGGGAGAAAAACTGGGAAGCAATGGAAGCATTGGCATCAACTGAAAAAATGCTGCAGGACAAAGTGAACAAGACTTCCAAGGTTGTAATTAACTCCCAGACACGCCCGTGCACAAAGTCTGCAGCCTGTCTAGATCAGAGCAGAGCTTTCCTTTTACTGCACTTTAAACATAGTCTCTCCTTGTTGTCCACATTTGTCATTGTCACCATCTCTGCTTTTCATCTGTCTGCTCCCTGAGACCTTACTTCTGCCAGTCTGGTCTGTTGGGCGACCTTGTTGGTGTTTTGGTGAGCACAACTGTAAGCGGTAGAGTCCAGACTCCTGCTGTGTGTGCAGACCCTTCCTCCTTCCTTGTTAGATGCTGCGTGCCACTGGTGTAGTTAAGAGAAATTTGATGAATTCCCTCAATCAGAGAAGGTGATGTGAATTAATGGAACAGATTTAGAAACCTACCATGTGTCTGTGGTGCATAGTAAAGTGGGGTGTCTGAGCATACCAGGAGGATTCAGGCAAGGTCTGAAACAGCAAAATCTTAAATAGTACAGAAAAAGTTCCAATTCCAAGTATTTTACTGAGGATGATTCCTCAAAAGAGAGAGACTTAAAACTCTCTATTTTCAAGTGACTGGGCAGTTGTGGCCCACATGTCCTGTGAAGTATGGAATATTATATGAATGGAGAATTCTCTTAATGAGTATAAAATAATTCCGACAAAAATGTTCCCTTCATTTTCAAAACAACAAAGGACATTCTTCTTGAGCCTTGTCTGTCCACTAGGGAGAAGCGTCCTAATAGTGGAGTAATAGATACTGGGACAACTGAGTATGAATGCAACATGAATATTGAATTTTGAAGCCAGGTTAATTAATGCCCCTATATGATCACATATGTTTCCACATTCTGAAAGTGTTTGTGTGCCAAGGTAATCTATTGTGTTTTAATTACAAAGTCTTTTGGATATTTGAAACAATTTCTTAGTAGCAGCACAATTTTATGATTTGCTAATTTTATATGTATTTATGTCCTTTAGTGCAGCAGATTTATGCTTACTGTGGTACTTAACCTGGTGAAAATTTTCATTCAGTTTTAGGTTGAGAGAGTTGGCAGCTATTACTGCCAGAGGGATTTAGGCCAGAGACTGAGGCTCTAGCCACACACATGCAGTTTAATTGTGAAGGGTTCCTGTTGTGCAGTCCTCAGTCACAAAGGGGACTTTCTAGTATGGGCTTTTCACTATTTAGAGCTAATGTGTTCTTCATGCATTTCCTGCACAAGGCATTGCTGCATCTTCTAATGCACAAAGGGAACTCCAGTATGTGCGTGATGGCTTGATGCTAATGATTTATGGGGAATAGACTCCAATCTTTTCTTAACAGAATTGGGAATCCTTTCATAGCATGGATGTAAAGTGATGTTGATTTACTAAGTGCCACACATTGTGATGTGACTACATAAAGCACCTTTAGTGTTTTTAGGTGCTAGAAATAAAATCAAAATGAAGGATAGTGTGCTGTTCCTATATATTTCTTTCTTTTTTTTTTCTTTTTTCTTTTTTTTTTTTTTGATTGGGTCTCAGTATGAAGTTCATGCTGGCCTGACACTTGAGATCCTTCTGCTTCAGCTTCTCAGGTCTGGGGATTGCAGGCAAACTCTATCATACCAGCTTCTGGAGTTTTATTTAGTTATTGAGCTATCACACCCAGCCTAGAGTTACTTTTCTAGTAATAAATACTTGTTAGAAGCTGTAAATGACAGACTTACGTGAAAGATACTTTGCATATTCTGATCAGTGGAGGTTCTAAAGAAATAATTCAGTTTCTAAAATTAGATCCTTTTCAAGCATTGAATGGAAATTGCTATTTACAACCATATTCATGTCAAATGAAAACTTTGTAACTAAAACATTCTCTGTAGAATAGTTTGTGTGGTGGCTGTTGATTACAAGCTAATCTTTCTCCCTCTGTGGTTCAGGATGCTTCTATTTCATGTTACCTGTACTCAGATGAGATCAGTCACCTTAATTATCTCTGAAATAGCAGTTGTTTTCTTTAATTGCTATTTTATATACCTTACTTTGTGCAGTTAGGTATATATGTATACGTTTTTGGACTTTACTAAATTATTGAAAATACTTGGTAAAGCAGCTATTCTAGATAGAACATTACTACTAATCTTTAATAGTACAGCACCTTTTAGTGTGCATAGAATATGGAATTTCTAGTTTCTGTTGTAATAATTTAGGTCAACATTTTCTTAAATTGTCTTAAGTCAGTGACAGATTTCAAAGAGCTGAGGGATGGTTGAGGTGCTGCTTGCTCCCCTCTTGTCATTTCCTGGACTCCAGTAGTTTGTGGAATGATTTTGTTGGTTTTGGTGTATGTTTTTATAGGTTTATAGTGTCTTTTTCTGTTTGTTTGCTTTTGAATCTTACAGGAATAGTTTGAACATTAGATTTGAAGAGATCTGTGTGTGTGTGTGATCAGATTGTTTCCCTAATTTTGACAAACCACGATTCTAAGTTTATAATTGGAGTAAGAGTAAGAAATCAAGAAATTTAGATTAACTGTTAGTAATAGTTGAAATTTACTGCCCACTGTGTATCAAATGTATTCTTATTAATGTGTCTAATGAACCCTGCCCCTCCCCCATTCTTCCTTCCTATCACAATTTATTTCCCTTTGTTTAACAGAACAGGATAGTGTCACTGTTCTTTTTGGTAACCTTTATTGGTTGCTAAGCCTCATTTATTTCTCCCAAGTACGTTTGTCTTGGTAAAGTCATCTGTGATGTTTTGTTGATAGGAAGGGATGTGTGTGAAGTGTTCCTGGAGGGGCAAAGCACTTTATTTCTAATACCAAAGACAATCCATATTGTCACTTACTGCTTTGGCTTGATTAACTCAAGGTATTATTTAATATTTAGGATGTTTTAGAGATTCTGCAGATTTTGTCTTTAAGGAAGTATGTTTTACTTCCTTAAAGTGACAAAAATTATATTTTTCAACATTAAAGTAAGTTTTAAAAATTGACTTTTTTCTTCATTAGAGTTTCAAAGGTCATAGCTCCCCTCACCCCCTTGCAAAATTGTATAACCATGTAAGTTTGACCTGGTATGTCTTCTCTTTAGGAAAGACAACAACATGTGGAAGCTGTTGAGTTAGAGGTCAAAGAACTTCTCCAAAGATTATTTCCAATGGTGTCTGTCCCTTCTAATTTGGTAAGATGAATCTGTTGCTTTTTAACATTTAACGTTAATTATGTAGGAAGTTGTCAGTAGCAGCATTTCATTTCTGAATTTGATTTGTTAGCATACTGAACTGCTCAGTGTCCCTGTGATTTACCAAGACAGGTGTGCTTCTAAGTAACTTGGCTCAAAGCTCATCTGTCTGTGCCTGAAACTTTTGTTGTAATTTATCAAATTGAATGGCTTTAGATGTGTTTGGAAAAGTTTTTTTCTGAATGAAAAACAAAACAACAATAAAATGACTACTTCTTAGTTTTAACAGCTGTCCTTGAATGTATTCCACTCTACAACCATGATTTTCATCTATTCTTCACTCCAGGTGTGAGGTTGAACATGGTTCTAGTAGTATAGGAAAGTAGCTTGTTCAGACAGCAGCAAGTATTTGAGGGCAGAGAAGATCAGGGAATGTCCCCGAAGTTGCTAAAATGGTGAGATAGGCCTTCTTAAATTTTTAATAAAAAAGTGTAGGCAATGGGATAATCAGTCCCAGAACCGACTAACTTTGGGAGTCACCGTGCAGGCTCGTGTTAATACATGAGTGATGTTAGACTTCCCATTATCAGTAGTTCTCAGCCTTCCCGTTGCTGTGTTGCCCTTTAGTAAATACAGTTCCTCGTTCTGTAGTGCCCCAGCCATAAAATTATTTCCTTGTTACTTCATAACTATAGTTTTGCTACTGCTATGAATTATAATGTAAATATTTTTTTGAGATAAAGATTTGGCTGAGGGCTTGTGGCTTGCATGTTGAGAACACATGGTTTGGTACATTCTCATCTTGTTTCCTCTGTGACTCCACACCTTTCCTCTTCCCAGAATTCTCTTAGTCTGCTCACCCCTCCTATGTTTTCTGTCTGATTATTGGCCAGTACTCGTGACACAGTGTCCCACATCATTTCCCCTTTTTTTTCTGTTCAAAACAAGAACTCTGAATCTAATCTCCTTTGTTTAGCTTTGTTTTCCTGACCATTATCCATAACAACTTGTAACCAATACTTGAAACAAAGATAAATATTCATAATCCATTTTTTTGAGAATGTGCATGTAGTTTTCGAGACTACTTCCTGCTGATTAGGGGCACTGATATTCTTTTTTTTCTTTTTTTCTTATTAATTTATTATTATTATTATTA
>LOEQ01002106.1:212727-223295 GCA_001685075.1 Bramus lutescens | reverse complement strand
GTGGGAACCAGGCAGGACAGTAAACCCCAACAAGCAGCCCCTCATGTTACAACTGTTATTTTTTTTTTAGTTTAATTTTTGAAAGTAAAGATCAACTGAGATACGTAGCCAGTCTCACTGGCTTCTGAAACACCCCAGATAACTTCAGCCGCACTCAGAAACTGGCTTCCTTCTTAACCTTGACCACAGAGAGTGCAGGCCTAGGCGGCATGAGTAAAATCTCATTCTTCCTGGCATAAGCATTGTAGTGTTTATTTATGGGCCTCCTTAGTTGTTACCACGAGTATAAAGAGTACATCCTTGCTGTAAATGTCACAGATGGGCATCATGTGACCAAAAGGTCATCAGCGTGCATTGCTGCTTAGGAAGGCTGAAATGTAATATTCCGTCATAAGTCATTTCTGCCCAATTATTATGTCATCAGATATTGAAACTAATATAAAGTGTGACCCTCCTAGTTGTCATTGTTTTTTGTTGCAGGTTTTGGAGCACAGGTTGAAAGAAGCTGATGAAATGCACACACTGCTGCAGCTAGAGTGTGAAAAGTACAAGTCTGTCCTTGCAGAAACGGTAGGAAATGACTTGAATTACATTTTGATTTTATGTTTAAGTCATTGATGTATTTCTCCTGACCTATGTGATTTTATCTTGACACTAGAATATGAACTTTTCAGACTAATTCTGCCTTTATCTACAGGAAGGGATCTTACAGAAGCTGCAGCGAAGTGTGGAACAAGAAGAAAGTAAATGGAAAGTTAAAGCTGACGAGTCACGGAGGATGATTAAACAGGTATTTAAGGACGAGCTTAGAGCAGCTGTGCCGAGCAGTGGGGTCCCCACTAATGTCCTCTGGGAGCTGTGATATATCAGCTGTGCCTTACCCATGGTGGGGTAGGGATCATGTGAAGTAGCCCTGGCTGATTCGTAGCAGGCACAGTGCCTTGAAAGTGATGGTACCACATATGACAACAAAGTCAAGAAGCCTGGATTCAGAATTTGTCTTCAAATTGCTTTATCCATAGCATATTGTATTTAAGAAAAGACTAAGTCATTCTTCTGTTCATGTTTTTTTTTTTTCTTGGTAGTCTTATTTCTGCTATTTTCACGTGTGTAGTGAAGAAACAAATGCATGAGGTACCTTGCGTGTGCAAGCTGCAAGCAGGCTGTAGGTTGTTCTCTGTAGCTTTGGAGCCTGTGCTGGAACTAGCCTGGTCTATAGTGAATTTCAGGGGGCTCCAGAACTACAGAAAAACTCTGTCTTGAAAAACCAAAACACACCTTTGGAGATTACATATAACGATTAGCTTCAATGTTAACAAAATTAAGTGATTCTAGGTGGCTCTTAATATAGGATCATATAAATAGGTAGGTTCTGAGCATTATTGAAATGAAGTTATATGTGAGTGAAGCTCTTATTTTTAAGAACTTTAATTGACAGTTCAGTATGGGGTGCATTTTGAAACCTCTAAGTGGGGTTGGCGAAAGGTTCGCAGGTAAAGGCAGCTGCCAAACCTGACAACCTGCTTCCATCCTCAGGACCCCACATGGAAGGAGAGAACCGATTCCTGCAAGTTGTCCTCTGACCTCAGATGCACAGTGCCTTATATTTGCCCCTCCCCCAAATAAAATAAGTAAAAATTTAAAAATCAAAACTAAAAAAAAAAAATCTAAGCTAGAATTTCTACCCTGTGATCTAGGATAGAAGTAATTGTGTCCCAAACATTTGATCATACCATGTCCCAGTTCAGAATATGGACACCCATGTGAGAGTGGGAGCCTGTGCAGTCCACTCTTCTGGTGAGAGTGGGGTGCCTCTGTCCCCAGTGGCTCTCTTACACTGTCTCATGTTTCAGATGCAATCCTCCTTTACGTCCTCAGAGCAAGAGCTGGAGCGACTAAGAAGAGAAAACCAAGATATGGAAAATGTATGTTATTTGATAGTTATACTTGTAACCTGTGAACCCATTTTTATTATTTTGGGTTGCCCAACTATCTGTTTTAAGGCTACTTTTTTTTAAGGCTACTTTTATATCTAATGTTATAATTATGTTTTTATTCTCTTGAGTAGTTTGAGTTAATACAGTTTTAAATTCCTGAGTATCCTAACCTCCCATTATGGGAAAAACCATGGAAGGAAAATTTAAATGTATTGACCTCCTTGTTTTGTGTGACAGCTGAGAAGAGCACGAGAACACTTGGAAATGGAGCTGGAGAAGGCAGAGGTTGAACGGTCAACTTATGTGACAGAAGTCAGAGAGGTACATGTGACAGAAGTTCTTTAAAATCGCTTTTCAATTCAAATTAAGTAGAGACAGTGTTTTATTTCCGTTTAAGTTGTGTGTAGAAGAGCTTCCAGGTAGCTACCAAGTATGGGTCGTCATGGCGATCAATCTTAAACTTTAAACTTCATTGCAGCTGAAAGATCTGTTGACTGAGTTGCAGAGAAAGCTTGATGACTCATATTCTGAAGCAGTAAGACAGAATGAGGAGCTTAACTTGGTAAGCAGCTGGCTTTCCTCTGAGCGCTGGTGGGCTCTGGAGACAGGCGTGCTGGGGTGGTGACCCCACCAGACTCCTCCTGGCTAGCACCTTTAGCTTGGCACTTCTGTTCAGTGGGAGCCAGTCTTCCTCTTCTGATGTCTCTGAAGATGGTTCTTCTTTTCTTAGCTCCTAATAATGGCATGTTTGGCTTTCAACTATATTTCAAAGTTTCCTGCCTTTTCTATTCTAATTTCTCAAACAATGTGTTACCTTTTGGTGAATAAAGAAACAAAAGATTGGAGGAGTAGCAAGGATTATTTTCTCGAACTGTCACAGGTAACTAGGCTTCCTAAATGTCTGACCTGTAAGAAGCTTGTGAAAGTTTACAGATAGTGTTCTTCATTCAAGGGAGTGACCCAACCTAAGCTTCTAACTAGTCGTTTTGAAAGTAAATTTCAGAACTTTTAAAAGTAATTCATTTGTTCTTTCTGTTTGTCCTTTTGAGACAGGGTCTATTTATTACGTAGACTGATCTCGTACTCACAGTAATCCTTCTGTCTCAGTCTTTTAGCTGGGATTACAGATATGAGCCAGTATTCATTATCAATATATTGTCTAGCACATAATAACCTAAAATGACTGACTGACTCCCTCCTTCCCTTCTTTTTCTTTCTTGTGGTTCTGGGAATTAAACCTAGGACCTGATATATAATAGTCAGGCATTCTATCTCTGAAGTATATCCTCAGCCCCTCCCCTCTTTTTTATTTTGATAAAGGGTCTTTCTAAATTGTCCAAGGTAGCTGAGAGATTTTAATAGTCCAGGTCATCTCAGCCTCCCAAGAGTGGGGACTGTGCCACCAGGCCTAGCTGAAGCTAAATGTTTTAAGACATGAAGTTCTTTGCATTCCTGTTGTTAAAGTTTTAGGGATTTGTACTGATTGTTGACATGCTGAGCTGTTAGGTGGAAACAGCTGTCTTGTTCTGTTTTATAGCTAATCATTGTATCTTCCTGTGATGGAAAATTTTGCATATTAAGTTTTTAAAGTATCTGAGCATACTTTAGGAAGAATACAGTAGGTTTCTCTTTAGATTGTTTCATTTAGCTCTGCACATGTACAAGGAGAACCTCCCACCTCACTTACTTTCATTCCTGGGCGCTCTTTGTCACCACAGTTATGTTAGTGAATGTGTTTCTTTTTACTGTTGAAAGTTTTTAAGTTAACGTATAATACTGGATTTCAGCATAGCATCTTCATACATACCTCTCACCGTTCACTTCCTCCCCACCCTTCCCTGTCTTCCCTTATTTCCTCTACCTGGTTGTTTGTTCCTAATTGGTGTTCTTGGTCACATAATCCAGGCTAGCCTTGAACTGGCAGCACTCTTCCTGCCTCCACTTGCAGAGCATTGTGATTTACTGAGACTTACAGGTGTGTGCCATGGCACCCAGGATGTATGCCAGTGATTTATTAGAATTAGTTTCTAAGAGTTGTATGAGAAGTAAATACAGAGTACTATGTATATGTGTATGTATGTGTATATGTGAGTGCACCCACACACCCACCCACCCCTATTTTTAAAATTTGTTTCATTTACCAATCCCTTGTTTTAATTAGACCCATTTCCATTGCGATATAAGACTAGTTTTGTGCATGTATTTGCTGTATGTCACACCTGCCAGGCCTGTGGTGTGCCACCATGGTAAGCCTATAGTGGTTTAGAAGGTTCCTTCTGCTATTAGGATACCATTTTAAGTGATTGTAATAGTTGCCTTATTTTAAAATAAAATGAATTTGCTTGGCCATATACACATAGTTGTGCTCTTGTGCTAAAAGGTAACCTTCTCTGCCAAAGAGAACTGAGCTCTCAGTTAAGTAAGAAAAGCGAATAGCTTTAGGCATTCAAATTTGGTTCCCCAAATAAATTGTCTAAGTGAAAATTCCCCATTCCATTTTAAATGTCAGTGTATTTATTTGCTTGTTATTTACTTGTTATTCTTGTTTAGTCTCAAAAGGTGTTTGGAAAGTCATGCCTGTGGCTTGGAGGCAAAATCAGTAATTTTTTTCTTTCCATTTTTGAAAGAGGATTTCTGTGTAACCCTGGGTGTCCTAGAACTCATTCTGCAGACCAGGGTGGCCTCAAACTCAGAGATATGTCTACCTCTGCCTCCCAAATGGTGGGATTTAAGGTGTACGTCACCATGCCTGGCATTAACTTTTGAGGCAATATGGATGATTTCCTTTCTATTGAATTAACACAATTGTGAGAGAAGAGGTATTATACATGAATACGGGGTTTGTATACAGCCTGTTTTTGACAAGTTTGCTATTGAGCATTCTATCTCAAGACAGAACCTTTTAAAAAAAATAGTTTATTTTATGTCTGTGTTTACAAGTGTTTTTCCTGCTTGTATGTCCATGCATTCCATGTATGTCTAGTGCCCACCAAGGCCAGAAGAGGGCATCTGACCCACTGGGCCTGGAGTTAGGAATGGCTGTGAGCCGCAGTGTGGGTGCTCAGAACTGGAAGAGCAGCCAGTACTCTAGCCACCGAGCATCTCTGTAGCCCCTTGGCATTTCTTACTGGTGCAATTTAGGCTAGAATATTCACGGCTGTTTTCAAAGTTTCTTAAACTGTTCGTTGTCTTAACATTATAAACAGTTGGCCCTCTTAAAAGAGTTTAGGCTTACTATTTTATGTGTATGGGTATTTTGCCTGCATGTATGTCTTTGAACCACATGCATGTTTGGTACGTGTGGAGGCCAGAAGAGGCCTTGGATCCCCTAGAATTGGAGTTAAAGTCAGTATATGGGTGCTGAGCATCAAACCAAGGTCCTCTCTAAAAGCAAGCAGCATGTTCTCTTAAACACAGCTAACTCTTCAGTACCCCAACTGATTTTTGTATTTGGAGTTTATCATCGGGACCATTGGCTCCCCAGTAATAACACAGAGACTTACTATTATTTATGAAAGCTCAGCTATAGCTTAGGGTTGTTCCTAACTAGCTCTTAGAACTTAAATTAATCCATTTCTGTTTTTCTACATCCTTCTATGTGGCTTGTGGCTGTTACTTCTCCTCCTGTACATCCTGCTTCCTCTGCATCTGGCTGGTGACTCTGCTGTGCTTCTTCCCAGTGTCATCTATCCCCTGAAAATCCTGCCTAGTTATTCTATTGGCCATTCAGCTTTTTATTAAACCAATCTCAGTGACACATCTTTACAGTGTACAAAAAGATTATTTCACAACATTTCCCTCTTTTTGTCTAAATAAAAAAAGAAAGATTTTTAACTCTAACATAGTAAAACTATATACAATAATTATCAGACCGGGTGGCAGTGGCTCATGCCTTTAATCCCAGCACTTGGGAGGCAGAGGCAGGTGAATCTCTGAGTTTGAGGTCAGCCTGGTATACAAAGCGAGTTCCAGGTCATACAGAACTGTTATACTGAGAAACCCTGTCTTGAAAAACAACAACAAAGAAAACAAAACAAAACAAAAAAATGAATGAATAAATAGAAAAGAAAGGTATTAACTTTAACAAATGAAACTATATACAATAAGAACAATTATCAAGTAAGAATTACATTTACAATGTCCGGTCCATTTGTATCTGGCATATTAGAAGAAAATAATGCCATTATTTATTCTATCTTTATGAGTCCAAAACTCTGTACCTAATTTACCTTCTGTCAAACTAAGGAAACTACACTATTACTACATAGACTCTTCAAATCCGTGAAAGACTTGGGCAGTGCAAGCCACTTTCAAAACTAAGAAATGACAGAGACAGACACTTCAAGGTGACCAAGAACAACTGGACAGTCACCTCAAGATTTCTCTGCAATGCTTGGGAATCCATCTTGGCCTACAGGCCTAGAATATCTGACAGACTTTTCTGTGAAGCAGGATTTTGAAGGACTATCACATCAAGTTTTGCCAAAGTTCAGCAGCTACGTTCCTGTGTGTCCTGCAAAGTGTCTGGCAGACTTTTCTATGAAACAGGAGTTTTCAAGGACTGACTTGCCTTATCTTGGCAAAGCTCTGAAGTCTTTTTCCTTTGTATACTGATTTTACAGTTTGGACAGCATACTGTCAGCAGTCAGGACAAGTGCAGTTTCTTGCCCAAATGGCTAGCCTTGCCACATTGAAAGCAAACTCCACGTGGAGTTTCTTTGATGCCTACCATCTTCTTTGGAGTAAATTGGTGCTACCATGAGCAGACCTGTCTCATTGTCATGAAAAGCCCCATTTTAACCAAACATTTTAAATGCCATGTTTTGTCAGTCTTTGAAGTGTTTGAAGACCTTCTATCTAAAATATATCTGTTTGCCTTGAAAACATACCTGACATGACTACAAGCTATAGATGGCTAACTACTAACCTGCAGTTTTTTATTATCCTAAATAGTTTGTAATAATAACTTTCAGTGACTAGAAATTTACATTACATTGTAAAATGAGCTGCATAGGTACAATGTAAAACGTATTTGCAATCTGTTCTAACTAAAATAACTCCTTTTTTTAAACTTTAACTTTATTTCATGCGCATTGGTATAACGTCAGATTCTCTGGAACTGGAGTTACAGACAGCTGCTAGCCACCATGTGGTTGCTGAGAATTGAACCCGGGTCCTCTGGAGGAGCAGTCAAGTGCTCTTAACCACTGAGCCATCTCACCAGCCCCCCAAAATAACTTTAAATTTGTATTAATATACCAAAATCTTTATTGATGTAAGATTTGAGACTAGTGGTTGTTTAAAAGTAGACTCAGCAATCCACCCTTTTATTCCATCATATCTATATCATCTCTATATTTTATCCCCATCATATGTATATCATATCCCCATAATATCTATATCATATCCCCATCATATTTATATCATATCTATATCATATCCCCATCATATCTATATCATATCTACATCATGTCTATATCATATCCCCATCATATCTATGTCATATCTACATCATATCTATATCATATCCCAATCATATCTATATTTTATCCCTCATCATATCTATATCTTATCTACATCATATCTATATTTTATCCCTCATCATATCTATATCATATCTATATCATATCCCCATCATATTTATATCATATCCCCATCATATCTATATCATATCCCCATCATATCTATATCATAACCCATCATATCTATATCATATCCCCATCATATCTATATCATATCTACATCATATCTATAACATATCTATATTTTATCCCCATCATATATGTATCATATCTACATCATATCTATATCATATCCCCATCATATCTATATTTTATCACCCATCATATCTATATCCTATCTACATATTTATATCATATCCCTATCATATTTATATCATATCCCCATCATATCTATATCATATCTACATCATATCTATATCATATCCCCATCATATCTATATTTTATCACCCATCATATATATATTATATCTACATCATATTTATATCATATCCCTATCATATTTATATCATATCTACATCATATCTATATCATATCCCCATCATATCTATATCATAACCCCCCTTTTGTAGTTGGAAGTCTTTTCTCTGTTTCATTAGATCCACTAGACCGGTTTCTCTTCTGCCCACCTGTCCCTACAGCCACTTATGAAATAATCATTTGGAGGCTTAATATTATAATTGTTTGGTCAATGGCTCAGGCTTCTTACTGGCTAACTCTACATATAAATAAACTAATTTCTAATTATCTATATATTGCCATGTTCCCCATGGCTTACCAGTAATGTTCTGGTGTCTTAGTCCTCTGGCCTCTGCTGGTGTCTCCCCGACTATGCCTTCTTTCTCCCTGTCTCTCTTCTTGGATTTCCTGCCTAGCTGTATTCTGCCCTTCTATAGGCCAAAGCAGCTTCTTTGTTAACCAATATAATAAAACATTCACAGCATATGGAGGGACCTCCCACATTACTTCTTCTCTTCAGAAAGAGGTCCCTGAATCACCCTTTTCAGCTTTTTTTTTTGATCTGACCATGACCAATAATAATTTGAAATCAGTCCCACTAAACCATGACAAACATCCATAACCCACTGAATGACCAGAAACCACCTACCCCATCTCTTGGGAATATGGGCATTGTGTTCTCTAGACTATTTACTGTTTTCTGGGGGTTCTGGAACCTGGGGGACCCTGAGAAAACTAAGATAATGGTTATGTCTTGGCTAAAATAGTATGTGAGACTGAACCATCTCAGCCAGCAGTCTGGAAGTTCTTATGTATGCAGAACTCTGGGGAGCCTTCAACAGAGACATTCTAAGAGGCTGGATCACCTTAGTCACCTGTTCTCATTGATGTCTGCCCCCTTGATCTTGAAAACATACCTGACATGAATTTTCAAGGGTAACATACGTATGTACATTAATTAACACAAGTACGGACTGTGCAGTGTGCAGAAGAAAGGTAAAGATGATTTTTCTATGTCTGAGTAGGTAGAATACATGTCACCTGTCTTTCAGTTTAAGCTTTATTTTTCTTAGTCTGTAGCTAGTATTTTCAGAGGGTCTTCCCCAATCAAATCTGGTCTTTATCAACCTTCAATGAATCCACACTCTTTTGTTTTCTGTAGAAACAAAAGTTTAGCCTCTTCTCCAATGTAAATATTTTTTGAATTCCATTTTGATGTAAAGACATTTTAAAAATATCTAGGTTGCTTTAATTTAGTAGTTTTTACATTCCAGTGTTTCTCAGCAGCTATTGTTTACTCATTAGCAATCAAAAAATTTAAAGTCAATACAATATCATACAGGATCCAGACTCTCTGTATTTTTCATCTTTATGTGGCTTATCCTTTTTTTATTTTCTTTTTCTTAAAAGCTTTTATTATATATAAACTACTTTTTACTTTGACTGTCTATACCCATTTACTTTTCTTTCTTAAGCCTATGCACATTTTAAATACACTGTAACCTGTTTAGAGGTCCCCCCCCCATCTTATTAGCCTGCCTTTATCTGTAACCTTTTCTGTTTGCATGAGCAAAATCTTAAACCACTGTGCAGCTTAGCTCTTGGTATGGTGCCCATAGCAGTGACTGGGAAATTCAGGGGACATGTCTCTGTACCATATCCCGAATGAGAGATTGAGGAACTAGGAAGCTGCATTTGGCTCTGTTTTTGTGTGTTAGTACCTTTTTAGGTTTCATGTAAAAATACATGCCTTCACGTTGGATGCTATTTCTAATGGGACTTTTTGTAGTGGCTCCCTGTATGGCACAGAGACTTATTATTAACTAGGAAAGCTTGGCCTGTAGTTCAGGCTTGTTTCTAGCTAGTCTTCGTAACTTTTAGTTATCCAGTTTCTACTAATCTACGTCCTGTCGGGTGGCTTGTATGTTACTTCTCTTGCTGCATGTCCTGCTTCTTCTGCATCTCCCTGGTGATTCCACCCTGCTTTTTCCCAGCATCCTCTGTGCCATTCAGCTCTGTATTAAACCACTCTGTATTAAACCACTCTGAGGGACACATCTTCACATTGTACAAAAAGGTTATTTCACAACAGACTTTTTAAAGAACTTTAGATTAAAGGAGTGTTTTAAAGCCAATTGAAAATTTCCTATTCTCCTTTTAGTTTGGAATAATTTCAATAAGTATGATCAGTAACTCTCTTCAAAGGCACTTTCTTAGCCTCTGGCTGTGGTTTGGGTTGATGGTTTCTATGTTAAACTCTAGTTCATTCTGTAGCTTCTCTTAGGTTCTGCTCTGCAGATGGGACCTCTGCTGCCAGTTCTTCTCTGCTTTTGGTCTTAGCTAATCCACTTGGTGGAAAGGCTGTTAAGAGCTCATTCTGTATTCATGCTTCCCAAGCAAATTAGTATGCAAATTAAGTTAATTATTCTGTTCCTGTGTTTCTACAGTTGAAGACACAACTAAATGAAACACGCGCAAAACTTCAGAATGAACAAAGTGAGAGAAAGAAGGTGGCTGATGATTTGCATAAGGTAAGGCACTGCTTGGCCAGGAAACTGTCCCCACCTATGCTGTGCACACCTCCTGAGCAGACACTGGAATGTAGTAATAAAGGGGAGTGGGCCCTGCTTTTCGTCCGGCCCAGTTCCCGCA
>LOEQ01002106.1:194363-212672 GCA_001685075.1 Bramus lutescens | reverse complement strand
GGCCAAGGCAGTTTCTTTATTAACCAATGAAAGTAACACATAGACAGATGACCCTCCTACATCACTGGAAAACTGCTCTTGTCCTTTTGGGTCCTTAGAAGTGTAGGCTTCTGGTGCGTGGGGAAAAAGCTTTCACATACTTCCCCATTTGGAATTAAAGTTTTTACTTTTTGTTTCTTTAGTTTTGAAAATTTCCTTAAAATTACTATTTGATGTGTATAACTGTTTTGTTGGCATGTATATCTGCTTATCACATGGGTACTTGGTACCTCTGGAGACCTTGGAAGAGTGCCTTGGACCCCTGTAACTGGATTGCACATGGCTGTGAGCTTCATGTCGGTGCTGCAAACTAGACTCAGGTCCTCTGGAAGAGCAGCCCCTGCTTCTAGCTGCTGAGCCACCTCTCCAGCCCTCCAAAGTTCTAAAATAAGATTTGCCATTGTCTTTTACAAAGTACATTTGTTTGCTTATGAAGAAGTGTACACATCTGTAGTTTCAGAAGTTTGTTCCTTTCATTCAGTTCTTTATTGCCAGCATCTGCTTCTTTTCCTTCCATTTTCTCCTAAGACAGGGCCTCAATATGTAGCCGAGGCTGGCCTTGAACTCAGGGACAGCTGGATTGCAAGTGTGTGCAACCATGTCAAACACAAATGTTTTTCTTATTCTCATACTCAAATTGAGGATTTTTGGGTTGTTTCTTGCTCTTCCTTTGGTTCCAGGTGATTGTCACTCTGACATGTGTAGTTGTCCTTACATGTAAGCTTTAAAACAAAGATGGCTGAGAACTATGCCGGTATTTATGGGAGACTGTATATATATCAGAAAAATTGCCTGTGTCACTTTCTTGGAATTGCAGAATCAAGTATTTGTACAACTTGAATTTTGATATACCTGCACCAATTACTGGGAACTGTTAAACATTTAAATATTAATATGCTAACAGATCTTTAAAAAGTTTCTCATTTAAGTATCATGCCATATCATTTCATAAGAATATGAAAAAGTTTTTGTTTTTCAAACTTAATGCTTATTGTTATTAATACAGAAGGCTAAGAGTTGAGAAATACTGAAATATTTCAGATTACTTAAATGCAGATGAAATGTTACCTAGGAATTCAGGAAGTTTGTTAAAGTGCAAACTCTGTTTTGTTTTGCTCTGAGATCGGGTCTACTATGTAGCCTTGGTTTGTCTGTAACTCTCTGTGTAGACCAACTGCCCTCTAGCTGCCTCCTGAGCTAGGATTAAAGGTGTGTGCCACCATGCCCAGAGAAAGTACAAACTCTTAATTTAATTTGGTTAAATTTGAAGTTTTGGCCTATGAATCAAAATATAAAAGTTACAGTTTTAGCCTGGCAATGCAGTTTCTCAGACAGAACTTTCAGGATACTAAAGCAGGTGCTTAAAGATATAGATAGGCCATAGTATGTGTGCTGAGGAAATGACGAGGTCAGGTGGCTGCTGCCTGCCTCCGCCCCATTGGATACTCCATTGGAATTGGAATGCACATTGATATAACGGACTGAAAAAGTTAACAAAACACTTTGGAAAACCTACAGTGGAAAACGTAAAGTATGGTGGAGACCATTCACGGGACATTTTCTGCTAGTTTTTTCTAAATGTGTTTTATGTTCAAAGAAGGATTCAGACTAGGAGTCAGCAAATTCAGTTTAGGATTACTGGTCTTCATGTGATTTTCTTACGTGTTTCATTCGGAAGTAAAGTCTAGAAACTTTAGAGACACGGAACTCCAGGGGTGGTGGCTCATGGACATGACCCAGCTACTTGGGCATCAGGGCTAGAGCGTCCTTAGTTCAACATGGGCCTTGTCTGAGCTATCAGCCTATCTCAGAATTAATTAAAACATAAAACTTATTCTTAAATGTGAGCTGTAGAAAGCAGATAGTGGGTTGGATATGGCGGACTTGTAATCTAGACTAAACCTAAATATCAGTGTTTTGATTTCTTTATACAGTTCCTGTATTTGAATTATTGAAAGTGTGAATGTTTTTTTTAGCTTGTTGGAGATGTAGCTATTTTCATTTTTGTGAGAAAAGTTTTACATTGCACACTGTCAGGAGCTTTAATTTTGTACAATACACATTGGGTTCTTTGTTCTGTGTGTTCTGATGTCTATGTTCCCTGTTGGTTTGTTACAGGCTCAGCAGTCACTGAACTTTATCCACTCGAAAATCTCACTGAAAACTGCAGGAGACAATGCCGTGATCGGGAACAGTTCTGTCTCTCCAGAAGTGGTGTGTATTTCCTGTAGCCCCAGCTTTCTAGACCAGTTGCCCTGTGGATGTTTTGAAGAACAGACATGTGCAAGACCAGTGTTTGGCTCCAAGCTGGGCTTCCATGTTTGGGCTGGGGGCAGACTCAGGGATCAAATGTTTCTTATTAACACCCTCTGCGGCCTAGGGGAAACGCCCTAGTTGCTCTGCTTCAATAAAAGAAAATGGCGGTATTGCCTGTCCTAGGGTTGTCAGAGGTTACCTTGAAGAGAGGGTAGCTCTGGCACCCAGTCAGAGCTCGGTGTGTGGTGTTGTGGTTAGAGCTGTTGGAGGCATGCTCTCTTTTGTGGACAGGTGGCTTTTCTTTTTTCTTTCTTTCTTTTTCTTTTTGTCTTCTGAAAAGAAAAATACATTATTTCCAGTATGCACAGACTAGATTTTTCTTCTGTGGTCAGTATTTTAAGCAGCATAGTTTCTTCTGTGCCAGCTAGTTTGTGCCACTAATCAGCAAGCATTTTTCTGTTCAATTTTTACTGTTGCTAATTTTTTAAATAAATGTTCAGATTTTCCACATTTATATTTTTTAAAATATCTCTTGTTTTTGGTTGCACATGCTTGTTCTTTGTGTTTGAGGATTTTTAGAATTATTAGCCCTTCCACTTTGTTTTCAGGAAGCTCCTGAGAAAGAGACAATGTCTGTGAGTCTCAATCAGACTGTGATTCAGCTCCAGCAGCTGCTTCAGGAAGTCAATCAACAGCTCACGAAGGAGAAGTGACCCTGGCTGCGGGTATGAACACCATAGTGGGGGAAGTGCGTTTAAACGTGCTCTCCATCGGATCAGTTCTCATTCCCTGTAGAGAAGGTCCCTTTCCATCCCTGTCGGTTTCCAGCTTCAGCTGTGACCTTTCTTGTGTGTTTCTCTCTTGGCGTATTTCCAAGTCTTTTGGTCTAGAGGAAAAGCATCTTAGTGTGGTTCTCAGCCTTCTGTTGAGCGGCTTCTCTGTCACTTGGCTACCTGCCTTGGCTGCCCGTCTGTTGACGTGATACCTTCAGTTGCCCATTAGTGGATTCTGATCCTAGATCAGGGCAAGTGTCTCTGTGATATTTCCCTCCCTTTATGACTTGTGGTGCTTTTGGCTTTGTTTTCTCAATGCTGGCCTGAAAATGAAGCCATCCCTCACTTTGAAACGGGAAATGTGTGTACAGCATTTATTGTATAGCTAAAGATGGGAGCATCAGATTTCCATAGTTTCTGTAGATGGAAGGTGGTTTGGCATGTTTTGTTTTGTTTGTTTCTTGTTTTGTGGTGACTTGCTCAGGCAGTGTTAGGCTAGGCCCCCACTGATCTGGAATTACAGCAGCACCACTACACCAAGTTGGTGTTTTGTTTGAGTTTGCTTTTGTAGATAATCCAAGAAATTTACTTTTTTATACTTTTAAGTGAGAGTTTTGCTTTGGGAGAAATAATAAATCCATCATTAGATCATGGTATGTGCTCTTGTTGCTTACATAACTGTAGAAGCTCAGCTTTAACAGCATTTAAAAATGCTTTGTGTTCCTGCTGGTGAATGGAGGAGGCTTTGTTATCTATGTTTTGATTTCTTTAAATGATTTAAACCATACTGCCTAGGGAAAAGCATTTGAATATACAGAGTATTTCAGATAGTCTTCTTTTGGGACTGTTTGCTCCAAAATAATGGTGATACCCTGTCCATATAAACGGGCAACTCTAAACTGCCATTCAGAACCCATACCATAGGCCCCGGGGTGGGTTAGGTGTGTGAAAAGTTGACAGACTTGTCTTGTGATGTGGCAGGCATGCATGGTCACGCTTTATATTCAGGAGACTTATCCTCTAGCCTCCCTACGCTCATATTCTTAGAAATGCTAACCTCCCCTCAGAAGACGGAGCACAGTGAACCATCTCAGTGCTCACTCCAGACAGTGTAAGCTCCTTTTTCCATTTTCTCAAGTGATGTTTCTGGTACTTTGCTTTCCCAAATGGCAGACAGCTTTGCTTTCTGTTCCTCGAGAGCATCTTGCATTTCACCTCTTCTTCCGGTAGTTTCAGCCTCCCTGCTTTGATTCTGCGTGACCACATTCCTTTCTTTAATCTTGTTTCTCCTTCATATCATCAGCTGAAGTTTTTTGTTTGTTTGTTTAAATAAAACTTTTGTTTGTTTTTTCACTTTTTCGAGACAGGGTTTCCCTGTATAGCACTGACTGTTCTGGAACTTACTGTGTGTAGCAGGCTAGCCTCGAATTTAGCAGAGGTTTGCCTGTCTTTGCCTCCCAAGGGTTGGGATTAAAGGTGTACACCATCATCACTTTGAAATTTTAAGTTTCTATTTCACTTATTAACAAGAATTCCTAATAAGTCATTTTTCTCATTCTGTTTTTTCTTTCCTTGCTATAATTTCTTTATCTGCTCTAGAATAACTTCTGTCTAAAACTACTTTGCCAACATCATTTATAATTTGCTGAAGCTTTTCTTTGCATATAGTGAGTGGTATAGATATTGGAAATATGGGCAAAAATGCAAGTATGCAGATATGGTGCTATGAAAAGGGCTTTAAAAAAAAAAGTCCTGAGATTGGCTACTACTTCCTAACTCCAGCCTGTGTTTGTGCTTATGTTGTGGTTTATGCATTCAGTCTGTTCAGTACTGGTTTTGCTTTGATCTGACCAACAGTAATAAAATGACTTTTCAGGGTTGTTCTCTTTTTAAGACACACCCTAAAAGTCTTCTGAATCCTGAGACTCCTCATTTGGATTACCATCAGTGTGAACTGCTCTGGTTCTCACAAAACATGCATGGGATACAGCATGGGGGTCTTTTCTCCCTGTGTTCTAAATGGATTGCTTTCTTATCTTTTACAGAGTGAAGTCTTTGGGAAATTACTCCTTAGAAGTTAACAGAAGGCATTGTATTATATTTTTGCCAAATTAAAGCCTTATTTATGTTTCACCCTTTCTACTTTGTCAGACACTGAACAGTTTTGTCTTTTCTAACCCTTGTTAGACTACTGACTTAAAGAGAAAACACTTTAAAAAGCCAGCTCTGTAGACACCTCCAGAGTTTAGTTTTATAATAAAACTATTTGAATAATTAGACCTTTACATTCCTAAATATAAAATAAATGTCATCGTTTACCTTATTTTGCTCAGTTGTTCAGAGGATCAAAGTGGTGTAGACAAACATGAAATTCAACATTTTAATACTCATGTTGTCCACTGCTTTACTCAACATTTGGGAAATAACTGCCTCTGACATCAGCTCAAGGAAACACTTTTGTTGCTAATGTACTCAGCAAATAAAGGGACACTTATTATTCAGACACGACCCACTCTGATTCTCATTGAGTTTAACAGTGTCATTAGCACTTGGGATCATTTTGAATGCAGTTTCTAATTTTAGCCACCAAACAAGACAAGTCCTGTCTAGACCTTTGTGTCCTCTGTGGGACAGGGCTGTGTCAGGTAACACGGCGTGGGTGAAGAAAGGAAGGTGCAGGCATGCAGGTCCCACCCACTATGGGGGAGGGCTCTGCTTTATTTTACCATCACTACTATTGTTTTAAAGCAACATCTGAGAAATTTTCCTGTCCAAAGACTCTCTGTCATATTGTCATGCATTCTCTTTGCTGTTGGAAGGTGTGTGTGTGTGTGTGTGTGTGTGTGTGTGTGTGTGTGTGTATGTATGTGTATGTATATATGTGCTGTGTGTGTTTGAGAGAGAGAGAGAGAGAGAGAGAGAGAGAAGGGGTGTGGGGGGGTACTGTTTTCTTCAGATGGCAATAACAATTGACAAGTATCTTATACCATTGAGCATTAAAGTACTTTTTAGTATTATTGGTGTTTCTTTTTTTTAAATTGCCTTTTATTTTTTTGTGCATGAGTGATTTGCTTGCATGCACGTATGTGTAACGTGTATAGTGCCTATGGAGGGCAGAAGATATTGAGTCTGCTAGAATTGGATATTAAAGATTTGTGAGCTGCCATGTGGGTGCTGGGAATCAAGGTCTCCTGGAAGAGCAGAAGTTCTCTTAACTGCTAAGGTATCCTTCCAGCCCTTATTACTGTTTTCTTGGACTAAGCAGTCATGCTTCTACCACACAAGGGTTTTGCACTTCGTGTTCTTCTTGTTTAGAGCTGTTTTATTTTGAAGTAGGTCTAGTGGTGCACGCCTATCTTAGCTAGGGTTCTGTGCTGTGAAGAGACACTGTGGCCATGACAGCTTTTATAAAGGAAAACACCTAATTGGGGTGGCTTGCAGTTTCAGAGGTTTCGTCCATTACCTTCCTGGTGAGAAACATGGCGACATGTAGGCAGGCATGGGGTGGAGAAGGAGCTGAGAGTCCTACATCTTAATCTGCCGGCAACAGGAAATGAACTGTGTTTTGGGAATAGCTTAAGCATATATGAGACCCATAGTGACACACTTCCTCCAACAAGGCCAAACCTTCTAATAATGCCACTCCCTAAGAGCCAGGTATCTAAAACATGAGTCTGTGGGGGCTGTACCAATTCAAACAACCACAACATTCATCAGACTTCATTTGGTAAGTAGAGGCAAGAGGATCATGAGTTAGAAGCTAGTCTAGGCTAGAAAGTAAGACTCAATCACAAAGCAACAATGGCCTCTTTTGTTTTAAATGTCAGCTCAACCCCCTATTACTTGCCCCCTCCCTCAATGTTGTAAGCACACATTCATGCATCTTTTGCCTCTGAAGTGGTGGGATATTCACAATAATGCTCATCCCATTTTGGGGCATGAGTAATTTTTAATGATTTCTTACATAAAATCATATGAGAAATTTTGTCCCTGGAGAATCTGTCAGTCTAGCCAGCTTCTGGAGTAACACAGGGAAAGGTAACCATGTTCCCATTCAGTGATGGCTCATTTGGGCAGTTGTAGCTCTGTGTTCTCTCAGTCTTTGGCCTTAGGTTAAATATTCCTAGAGCTGCAGTCATACAGGCAGTGAAAGGCTTTGTTAGTCCCAGTGCTCACCTTTCCACTGTCTTACAACATGTGTGTTTGGGAGCAGACTAGTCGATACTCCAAAAGAGAATGACAAGGTGTGGAAGGGATGGGGGGAATGCCCATGAAGCAGCCCATTTCCCTTGGTGTGAGAAAGCGCATCAGTTTCCTAGAAGTCAGTGACACTGTGTAAAAGACTAGGCTTCAGCTCTCTTGAGTTTTCATAAGTGAGGGAGTTACTGTACTGCCCACAGAATTGCAACTATGACTAGTGCTGTGAGGACTTCCCTAGATGCTAAATGTTATAGATATGAAATATAGCTCTCTTGCTCCCTAGGTCTGTGTGTTGAAGACTTGTCCCCAGCTGATGGCGCTAGTGATAGGTTGATTGTATCATAAAGGTTCTAGCCTCCAGCAGGCAGTGTATCATAAAGGTTCTCGCCTCCAGCACGCATTCACTTTGGTTTAATATTCCCCAGTCAATGAAGTCAGCCAATTATAGACTGAAACCATAGTCCAAAATAAATCCCACTGTAAGTGGTTTTTGTCATGTCCAGCAGTGGAAGATAATTGTTATGTATGAGAGGAGCAGAGGCCACCAGGAGAAGGCTGCCAGTAGCACCCTCCTGTAAGAGATTCCATTATCTGGCTCCTCACAGAAGACAAGAGAGTGTAGGAAGGAAAGACCAGACAGTCTTTCTTACCGGAGCTGGGCTGCCAAGGTCAGGGTTTGTGTACGGAAAACACAGGGCCAGGTGGAGACTGATTGGCTAAGAAGACTTAAGTTTAGGTGATGACTGGTTGGTAGGTGTTTCTCATTTCACTCAGGTTTTGCTTTCTGCTTCCCTGGAATAATTTCACGTTCATTGGTAGAGTTCTGTTATCTAGCAATATGCTCCAATTTATTGTGTACTAACTAGCTTAAAAGCACTTACTTGGAGTGCATGTTTTATTCTTCACCAGGTCATATTGAGGTATGCGAGGGATAGACTTCTGTCAGCCTCTTCCTTGTAGATGTGAAAACCTGGGCTTGGCTTCTCAGGAGAGCCAGTTCTGAGCCTAAGCCTTCTGGCCTGTGTCTGACATGTGAACATATACATATCTACATACACATCTCTATAATGATGTACATGTAATTGTAGCTAGAGAAAATTTAAGATTGTGCAGGAAAGGTCAATTTAAAAGGAGAGGTTTGTTCCTGGTGCCATTGTGCCTTCCTCATCTTCTCCTGCATACCTCAGTGGTTCTCCCAAGTGTGGCACCAGGGGCCTTGAAGGTCAAAACCAATTTCATAAGACACCATCTGTCCTTTTCACTGTGACACTTGTGCTACTCCAAGGAAACAGTCTTCCAGGCACGACCGGACTGATGCACATAGAGACTCAGAGACTGGCCAGTGCTCGCCAGATGGAGTCGCAGCACTGCTAGGGGGAGGTGGACACAGCTCCCACCCCAACCAAGAAGCAATCTGCACTTGATACCCACTGGCAAAGGAAAAACTACCTTTCTGCAATGGAGTCTCACTGAGTATATAAACTACAATTCAGGGTAGTTTTCATGCCCAGGAGTATCATCATAAAATGAGCTCAGTGGTGTTCTTAGTTTGCTTTGTTTGGGTGTTTTTTTGTCTTACTGATCTTTTGCTTGTATATTTTGGTTTCTATTTTTGGGTGGGACTTTTTTTTTTTAAAGAGGGTATGGAGTTAGGTGGGTGGAGAGATGGGGAGGATTTAGAAAAAATCAGGGAAACAAAAACATCAGCTATGTTATATGAAAAAAGGTTTTTAATAATTTTTTGGTTTTAATTTTAGTACATTAAATATTGATACAAAATAGATTCTTAAATCTCAGACCAAAAAATTGGAGAGCCACTTTTTATGTATACTGTTTCTTTCCTATAGTTTTTTGATGGCATCTGGCAATTATCCATACTTTAAAAAGTGTATCTTGTTTTGTATTTTTATAATTTTCATTTTGCTCTTTGACAACCTTTGTGTAAAATTTGTTTTAAATAAATTAATTTTAAGCAGTTTTTCTCTGGACTACTTTGTTACAAGTTTTTATATGTAAGGATTTGTTGTCTTTGAATATATTAAAACTGTACTTGACACCTATAAGAAATAAGAGGCAAAACAGCTTCCTCTTATTTATCAGTTATGAACTATCTTGTGTGAACATGTAATCCATGTTGTCATGTACCCAGAGAACTGCACATATCCTAACTTTATATGCTTTGAAAATGTGTGTAGGTCTTTGTGCCGTTTGTAGTTTACCAGCAGATTTAAGGCTGTCTGCCCAGGGCTGAAGCTGGTTTGTGGCGTGTGCACATGCTCACTTCTGCTGGGTCCGTCAGACGGTTTGCACACTGGTTAGTTTGCATTCACAGGAAGTAAACAGGAGCTTGCTTGTTCTGTGACTTCACAGATTGACCTAGATTGCTTTTGTCAGCAACACGGGAGTGCACTGAGAAACCTAATGGCTTGTTTAACAGCGGTCTGTGTGGTACATGTATACCGTTGGATACATCTTGCTGTATCCCTACACTGTAGCACTACAGCTGAGAAAATGAACAAAACCACTAACTGCAAAACATTTCTGTGTCTCTGCTTCCTAGTTCCCAGCAGCTCATATGCTTCTGTCACTGAGGTTACTTTGAACTTTCTCAAATTTATATATGGAATCATATAGCAGGTACAGCTTTGTCTGGTTTCTTTGACTCACGGTAATAAACGTAGTTCTATATTTCTGAGTGTATTGTACTATGTATACTGTATATTATAATCGGCTGGCCCACTCTGGGAATGAATGTTTGAATATATTCTTATTTGCATTCTGTTGCTATGGTAAACACTGTGACCAAACCCAGGGAATTCAGGGTGTGGAGAGAGTCTGGAGCAGAGGCAGGCGTCACAGAGGAACACTCCTTGCTGACTCCATCAGGCTCATGGCTCAGTTACCTTTCTCACACCTAGAATCACTTACCCAGAGGTGGCACTGGCCACAGGGGACTGGGCCCTTCTACATCAGGTAACAGTCAGGAGACATGACACAGACTTGCTTCCAGGACAATCTGATGAACCTTGTTTGCTCAGCTGAGGTTCTCTTCTCAGACTGGGCCGTTACAGAGAAAGTTAGAGTGTTTATCTCTAAGACTTGTGTAACTAAGTGGGTACAGCCCAGCACGAAGCTCACATGAGACTTCGAGTCTCCCTTTGGGATAGTGCACATCAGCTTTGTCCCTAGTGCCCCTGTAGGGTCTTTTCAAACTCAGGGTTTATCTGCTTTGTGGGGGAGGTGAAGAGGCTAGGATTCTGCACCAGGAGAGAGGCTGGCAATGTTACTGGTGGTATGTCTGGACTTGATGTCCATGCAAGGAGCAGGGCAAGCATTTATGGTGGATGTGTTTCCTGGAAGAGAGCAGTGGGCTCTGAGTGGTTTATGCAAGAGTTGTGGTTGCTGCCCAGAGCTGCTTTTGGGGGCTAGGAAGAGAATAGACTGGTAGGGGAAGAGCTTCGGTGAGGTTCTGTTCTTACCGACAGGCTTTTGTTACCTAAGTCTTGGTTCACTGTACATATCTTCTCCCATGATGCATCTGCTTTTAATCATACTCATGGCCTGTTATGCATAGGCATAAGATGGTAAATATGCATTCTCCTAAAGTTCGTGTTGCCTTATTGTGCGTGTACCCTCAACCAGCTTACTATCCCTAGTTTCAGGAATGTTTTAGGCTTTGTTTGACCACAAACGGGGAGTTACTAAAAGGATTTCTAAGGAGGGAGCTACAGCTTGGGGTGACCTACCTGATTGCTTTGTTTGGAGAGGGGTGTACTGTTTCTCCTTTCCCATGGAATCCAAGGTTGTTGAGTGCATTATTGCATAACGACAACAACAAAGTTACAAGTGTATGAGATCCTTGTCTGAAACCTGCACAATACAACACTGCTTGGAACAATGGCTGAATGTGCTTGAGATGACATGTCTCAGGAGGATTCTAGGCATCACATGAAGAGATAAGAAACATCTCCATCTACAGAAAGAAGTAAACTATAGGATACAGCAACGACACTTGAGATACTTTGACCATGCTATGAGAATGAATAACAGCAGATACCTGAAGATAGCACTGTTTGGAGGAGTGCACAGGATAAGGCGAAGAGGAAGGCCCAAAAAATGCTGGATAGTCAGTATAAAGGAAGACTGTGGAACGTTGGGTATGACAATAACACAAGCATCTAGGACTGCCCAGGATAGGAACAGCTGGAGAACCACCATAAACGGGCTACGTATGCATGCTTAAGCATTGCTGGGGCATAAATGATAATGAAAAATGATGTCTAGAGCGTAAGGCAAGCAGTGGCCTGGGCTACTAAGCTTTCCCCATGCTTGCCTGCGTCGCGAGTCCCTGCACTAATGTGTCATTTCTGCTCTCCCCTTCCTACTTCGACCCAACACCCACTTCTTGACCACGCCAGACACTAGTTCTGTGGTAGAACTACTACTAGGTTTTCAGTATTGTTCCTCTGATCCTGTTTGTTAGATGCCAGGCACACAGGCTTGAGGGGAAATGTACCCTCATGAACTTCCTAAGGAAGCCTAAATAATTGACAGAACAGCCTAGGAGCTTTGGCAGCCAGGCACAGTTGGGCAGCAGAGTCCTAATCTCATTCACAGGAAAAGAGTGGCAGATTCTATTCCCACCATCTTTATGACAGCCACAGTCTTTGATTTTCAGTATTTTAGTGGTCTGTGTCATAGCACCCTTGATGAATGCACCTGACTCCCAGCCTGTCTCATGGGATCCTGCTTACCTGCTTCCACCTGTGGAGCTGGCCGGAGGACTCCTGGCCAGAGCATTTAGGTGAAAGGTGAGCTAGCGCATACGGTTGAGGTTGAGCACGAGGGTTGGAGGCTGGGACTGTTGTATGCCGGGATAGAGCCAGTGCCCTTTCCTGTGATGGTTGGCTAGTCTAGACGGGTCCACATGGGATAGCGTCCAGGAGAAGGAAGAGCAAGTGTAATTTGATGTCTTAGGTTCTTTAAGTGTTGGGGAGTGTCTGGAAGTCCTTAGTGAATTAAGTGTTATTCACAAGTCTGGCCTTTGGTGCTCCCCAGAGCCCAGCTTACCAAAGGCCTTTGGGTTTTCAGGTGTGACTGGGTATGGCTTGGACTGTGGTATGCCAGTTGACATCCACAGGTGGTGGCTGGATCAGCTGCACACTGTCAAAGCCTCCAGCTTTAACTACTCCAGATTCAGACTAGTGAGCTCACCAGCCTCGTGGAGCATTCTCCCTTGCCTACTGCCCCAATGCCAGGCCCTTGCTACGTGTTAGCTCTACGTATGCCTTCTGTTGTTCGTTGGAAGATCTGGAGTCTTTTTTTAAAAATTTATTTGTTCTATGTGTCTTTTACATCATGTGTCTTTGCATCTGCTCTCTACCCCTGTTACACCCCCCAATAAAACAAAATTTAAGAGAAAAAAGGAAAGAAATAAAGGGGAAAAGTTAAAAAATCTTGTCATGGAAGCTGCAGTGTGACTTAGTCATGCCGAAAACCCCTTCGTCCATGTATCTTATAAGTGCTTATTGCAGTCATTGGTCTGCTTCAAGGCCTCTGGTTTCGACTACCCTGTCGATGCTGGGCCCTCACTAGGTCTCTTCCTGTTGTTGCTCTGTTTTCTGGAGACCCTGCAGGTTTGGGTCTGCGTGTCAGGTTCCTTCATGTATTCCAGCAGGTCATAGGTCTGGTAGATGTAGAGGTGGATCAAATCCTAACATGGGTCTGGGCTTGGGCAGCTGTAAGGTTGGTCTGCCCAATGAGAAATGGGGACAACTCTTCCATGTTCACATCTTCGGGGCTAGCTCACCCACACATGTGCCAATAGAGAGCTGGGTCTTAAAGCTTTCTCTGAAGTTGCTGCACTAAGCTGTGTCAGCACAAAGTGTAGGAGGGATGTGGCCTGGGAGCACCTTCTTGTCCTGGTGGTTTCCATCTTGCTCCTGGATAACAGCTGTCACCAGCATGTGTGGGATGCATACACTGGTGCTCTGCCATGCTAGGTGTCAGCTCCAGCCCCAGGAAGATTGTCCAGGCAATGGTGGGCATCATCCCTGGTGCTCAGCTGTGCTGAGTGTCAGCTCCAGCCCCAGGAAGATTGTCCAGGCGATGGTGGGCATCTCTTTGGCCAGCCCAGGGTAGAACAGTGTTTCCTGGCTTCTAGTATAGCAGACAGAATAATGGCCCCAGAGTTGTGTGTGTTATAATCTCTGAGGAAGAAATAAAGTTGTGGGTAGAATTGAGGTGTTTGACAGATCATTCTGGATTATTGGGGTGGGGGTGGGGGTGAGGTGGGCAATGAAATTATAAGATTCCTTTAAATGCAGAAAGAGGGAGGAGGAATTCAAAGACAGTTAAGTGATGACAGAAAACTTTGAAGAAAGAAGGGCCGCTAGAGATGCAACAGCCATCCTGTGTCCAGGAAGGAAAGGGCCAAAATCTGCGGGAGAATCAGCCATTGAAAATGTCCCATCTTAGAAACAGCTTACCTCCAGACTTCAGGGTATGCAAAAGAAAACTTTAAAAAAAAAACCCACTAAAACACCACAGTGATTTCCGCTCTGGTCAAGTCTTGCCATGCCACACTAGAAAGACATTCACACTAGAAAAACAATCTTTGCGGTTTGTTTCACACTTAATACAGCTTTCCATCCAGTGTCACTGATGGTACTCATTTTTTTTCAACTATTTTAGATTTCCTAATTCTGTGAGTACCTTGGCGCCAAAGACAATCTTACTCATCTTGGTGACCCCCAAAGTCTACTACTGAGCCTGGATCCTAAGAGCGTACTAACAACTTCCTAGTACTTTGTTCAATGAATGAATGTGGGAATGGGGAGGAATGGGGGGAGGGGGAAACTGGTGGCAGTGAGCCTAGCAGAGAGACAGTAGCAACTGAGAATCCAGGCCAGAGGGAACCAGCCTCCAATCAGAGAAATGGGTGGATGAGGCCGGTAAAGGAGGAGACAACAGGATGGAGATTGCTGGCAGATCTTGAAAGTGAGGTGGGTTTGGGCATCCACTAGCTTATGACTGGGGCAAGCCCTTCAGCCATGTGAGTTTCTCTGTCACCTGCAGAGTGAACAGCAGGAGAGTACAGTGTGTTCAGAATGCTCGTCCCGTGCTGGAGTGTACTGTGTTCAGAATGCTCGTCCCGTGCTGGTGTGCACCGTGTTCAGAATGTTCGTCCTGTGCTAGAGTATGCCTGTTTAGTCACACAGGTCATTGCTGGCCAGACTATAGAGAAAGAAGAAGCATCTTCCAACTGTCTATCCAAGACAAGATAGGATAGTAGGGAAGTGTAAAGGTTATGGAGAGAAGGTGAGAATTCACAGGAGCAAGGAGTCCAGCTGGTGGGAGTGTGCAGAGTAACTTCAAGATGTTAGCATCCTTCTCTATCCCTGGAAAGAAAGTCTATTTAAGTGAGCTGAAGCCTTTTAGGAAGCATAAGAGAAACAGAATTAGAGGCAGCCTGCCCTTAGTTGGCTTGTGCCAACTGCTTATATGGCTTTGATTATAGTTTTCAATGAGTCCCAGGAGGCTTGGGGTCAGAAAAAAAGAGACATGTTTAGGTTTAATATGAAGAATTGAATGCCACTCTGGGGGCACAGAAGAAGTCTGGAGAGGGTTGTGCCTAGCAGATTTCTACAGTTAATGAAGCCCAACAGCTAGATAACAAGAGTTGTGATGGAGGGCCATTAGCCACAAGATAGCAAAGGATGCTGCAGGCCCAGGCAGGTGACACAGCAGAGGGGAGGCCGCTCCTTTACCGGATCACTGGGAATAGTGACAAAACCCCTCTTTACTGAGGTCCTCACGGGGGTCAAGTGTTGCTTTAACCTTGATTTCTTTTTTGTGGGGTGGACCGATTTTGTGCTCATTTTTAGGAGGAGGTTAACACCTACCAACCAGGAGGAGGTAGAATCGGGGTTCTGGTGCATATGGTTGCCAGATGTAGCCATTTCCTCTGTCACCCAGTGCATAGTATCGCTGCACAGACGTTCATCTGGACAGTGTGTGCATGCATCTGCATTCAGAAGTACCTTCCTGGCTCACATTCATCTGGAAGCCTGCTAATCAGAAGGAATGGAGCATCATGGCTTTCCTGAGCTGAAGACGAGAAAGCCAGGGGGAACGATCAGGCAGAGCTCAGTGAAGAAAGCCCACCACACACGAGGCTAGACATGGGGCACATTATTCTGGGCATTGCTGTGAGGGTGAGCCCAGGTAAGGCAAGCTTTTAAGTTGATGGACTGTTTTTTCTAACATTCTGCACTAGTGAGAATGGGTTCCACACAGAGTTGAAAACTTGAATGGAGCAAGAAGGACAGCTTTCTCCAGTAGGAAGGAGGTCCTCCTGCCTGGTGACAAATGAGGACATGGTCACTTTCTTGCCTTTCTGAAGTTGAAACACTCCAGCCAGCTGCCTCACCCTGCAGGATTTAGGATTTATTAGCAATTCATATAGACAGATACATGTACACACAGCATATGCATATGTAGTATATAATTTATGTATAAAATACATTTTTACATTTAGGTGTGTATGCATGCATACATTTCAGATTTATATGTAGATCCCTGATAAATGTCCTGTTGAATACTGTACACATTTCAACAATTGTGGTAAAACAGGCAAGCACTATATCCTTCAAAATGCAGGGGAGGCCATAGTCATAGTAGCGTGTGGACTTGAAGCAAATATTGCAAATTCCCGGCATTGTGGATCCTGCGATTCAAGTAAAGAACAAGTCAAGGTGGCCAGGCTCTGGTGGCCAGAGGAGTGGACACTCCTATACATGGAGTGTAAGGTCGTCAGTGCCAGGCTCCTGTCAGAGCCCCTGCAATGCATCAGTGACTGGTGGCCAGTCTGGATGCTTTTCCTTCCCCTTGGTCTAATTGAAATGCTTCTCTGCTTGTGACCCAGATGAACAGACAGACTTAGGATCCGAGGGAGCATCAGGAGAGGTCACAGACTTTTCAACTTAGAATGCCAAGGTTTCTTTCCTTCAGAACGGCACTATCAGAGGCCTGGCCAAGAAGGCAAAAATAACAGGAAAGCAAGAGGATTAGAACAAGGGAGAGATGCTAATAGTTCTAGTGGTGAGTGTTTTAGTCAGATTGCAAAGAATTGCTTTCCAGCAGGTTCAGAAGCCATTGACAGACCTCCAAGAAGTGATCAGTGCCGTTTGGGGCAACAACAGCTATCACCACCGCCACCACCATTGCATCTGAAAGGTCTCACCTCACCTCACACAATGCTTGTAAAGTATTAAATGAGTCATTATTGCTGTTTTGCACATCTCTGACATGTGCAGTCTTAACCCCATTTTATATGGATGAAGACAAAGACAAGGGCTTCAAACCCCAGGGTAATTTTCCTTCTCCCATTTTGATTGGTAGACTGTAACCAGCATGCCCAACCTGTGGGCTCATAGGCTAAATGCATCTGAAGACAGTTATGAATGTAGGCCAAGATAAAATAATAAGCTTACTTAAAACATTATGGGATGATTGGGGAGTGAATTCAGTTGGTAAAGTGCCTGCATCCTGGCATGCGAATTGGAGTTTGCATCCCAAGCACCCATGTAAAAAACTCTAGGCAACTTGGTTCCTTCCTGTAACTCTAGTGCTGGGGCATGAGATGGGGCAAAGAGAAATGTTGATCTCTGGACCTCATTGGCTTCCCTGCTGTCTTAGTTGTTTTTCTCTTGCTGTGATAACACGTGACATGGTCAATATTAGGTATCTTGAAGTCTCCTCTGCCAATGACTTTGATCCAGAACTTTAAAATTTAGCCTCTGACATATTCTTAGGACAAAAGCAGCCAAATCCTTTACCAACATATCAAAAGAATCATCTCTAGCTTAATTGCTAGCATCGTTACCCTTGAAACCTCCTGAACTGGCCTCCATAGTTCACATTGTTCTCAGCAATATTGTTTTATAAATTCTTATTAGGATGGCCTGTTAAGCCCAGCATACAGCATTCAACTCTTTTCCACATTTCTCCAAACCCCAGCATGGCCAGGCCTGTCACAGCCATAGCTCACTCCCCAGTATCAACTTCTGTCTTAATTACTTTTCTACTGCTGTGATGAAACACCATGACCAAGGAAATTTATAGAAGAAAGCATTCAATTCAGGTCTCTATTTTAGAGGGTAAGTTCATGGTGGGGAGCATGGCAGCAGACAGGCAGGCATGGTGCTGGAGTAATAGCTAAGGGCTCACCTCTTAATTGACAAACATGGGCAGAGAGACAGAGAAAGAGAGAGAGAGCGCTAACCTCTTTCAAAGGCTACCCCAACCAAGTGACACCATCTCCAAGGCCACACCTCCTAACCCTTTCTAAACAGTTCTACCAACCAGGAACAAAGTATTCAAATATATGAGCCTGTGGGACCATTTTTATTAAAACACCACACCACCTGAGAGGCTCCCACCCACAGCCACCTGGCTTGAGCAGAGCGGATAACACGGAAGAGGCCCTCTATCTGCACCTCATGGCCCGTGGGTGCCACTTCAATAAGCAAGCATGTATTAGAGAGATGGGAGAGAAGGATAAGTGGAAGGGTTTGGCACTATGAGGAGAGGTGGAGCTGGAGATGAGAGGGTGATGTGATAGCCTATATTGCCACCTGAGGCCATGGAGTTGCCCTGGCTTGTGTAGCCACCAAGGGCCATGTTCAGGTCTATGGCCCTGCAGCAGTGGGGGGTCTGGATCAATATCCGTGGCCCACGTTACCATCAACAGCCATGTGGCTTTTCCTGTCTAGGCTGCCCATGTTGATGTCAGGGAGCTGTGCAGAACTGGTCCCACCCCTCGTCAGCTGGGTGGTGATGTGTGGGATGGAGAGATGCCCCCCTCACTACCTGTGTTAAGTGAGAGATGCCCCCTCACTACCTTTGTTAGGTGGAGAGATGCCCCTCACTACCTGTGTTAGGTGGAGAGATGCCCCTCACTACCTGTGTTAGGTGGAGAGATGCCCCCCTCACTACCTGTGTTAGGTGGAGAGATGCCCCTCACTACCTGTGTTAGGTG
>LOEQ01002106.1:180426-194350 GCA_001685075.1 Bramus lutescens | reverse complement strand
AGATGCCCCTCACTACCTGTGTTAGGTGGAGAGATGCCCCTCACTATCTGTGTTGCGTGGAGAGATGCCCCTCACTACCTGTGTTAGGTGGAGAGATGCCCCTCACTATCTGTGTTAGGTAGAGAGAAGCCCCTCACTATCTGTGTTAGGTGGAGAGATGCCCCTCACTACCTGTGTTAGGTGGGAGAGATGGCCCTGCCCCTCACTGGCTACAGCACTCAGGATAGTGGGCCCTGAGCCTTGCCTGGTCAGCGCAATAGAGCTGATCTTGTTGATGGGGGTGTGGTGAGCTGGCCCCAAGAGCATGAGAGCAGGTGAGCTAATCCTCCTCCTCACCAGGGCCCAGATCCAGGACTTTGAGTTGGTTCACCCCAACATCTGCCTCGTCTAGAAACCACTGGAACTGACTGAAGGGGCCAGTCCTACAGAGCCAAAACTGCAGGATCTCCACGACACAGGGCAATAATGGGACACTCGAGGAGTCTTAGTGAGGATCCAGTACAGATGGTGCAGCAGAAGCCAGAGGCCTGGAGCCAGACCAATGACTCATCGCAGTGAACGCTTGTGAGGAAAGCTGTTTGGGCTGACGGGTGGACTGCGTGAAGCACCATGACACACCCTAGCTTCCACGGCTAGATTTTTGTTTGTCTTAATTTAATTTTAATTAATTAATCTTGTTTGTTTTAGTTTTCTATGGGGGGGAGGTTGCAAGGACAGAGGGAAGATATGGAGGGATTGGGAGATGAGTGGGATTGGAGTGAACGGTGTGAAATTCACAAACAATAAAAAGTTAAACAAACAAACAAAAGCACTATACCAACCTAGGCGAATTGATGAGGTTCAAATTCAGTGAAAAGATCTGTCTCAAAGACTGAAGATGGAAGAACTGGAGAGCTGGACTCATTCAGAGACCTGGCTGCTCTCCCAGAGGACCCATGTTCAAGTCTCAGCACTCACCTGGATGGCTCACGACTATCTAACTCAGTGTACTTCTCCAGCCTTCAAGGGCACCAGGCACTCACATGGTGTAGATACACATATGGGAAAAATGTCCATACTCATAAATTAACAGCCATAACACAAAAGGTGGAGAGCAATCAAAAAGAAATGGACACCTGATGTCCACCTCTGGCCTCACGTGCACCCACACACACTTGTACACACTAAAGTAGCAAGTACACACCCCACACCATACTAACACTAACACTAACAGGTTTTGTTTGCAATTCAAAAAATGCATATGTGTATGTGCCTTATATGTATAAGTGTATGTGAAATATGTATGAGTATGTATAAAATAAATATGTGTGTATATGTATAAGGTTTCTAATATTGTGAGGAAACATCATGACCACGGCAATTCTTATAAGGAAAACATTTAGCTAGGTGGCTTGTAGTTTAGAGGTTTAGTCCATTATTGTCATGGTGGGGCATGGCGGCCCACAGGCAGACATGATGCTGGAGAAGGAGCTGAGGATTCTACATCTTGTTCCCAAGGCGATGGGAAGCGAACTGACTGTCACACTGAGCAAAACGTGAGAAAAGGGGACCTCAAAACCCACCCCCACTGTGGCATGCTTCCTCCAACAAGGCCACACCTTCTAATAGTGCCACTTCCTATGAGCTTGTGCGGGGTCGATTTCATCCAAACTACCGCAGTATGTATGTATACGATGCACATGCCTGGACCTCAGAGGCTAGAAAAGGGCACAGATCCCTTGGAGCTGGAACAGCCACCTGATGTGGGTATTGGGAACCAAGCTAGGGTCCTCTGTAAAGTAGAAAGTGCCCTTAAATGATCAAGCCATCTCTCCAGCCCCATGTTTGTGATTTTTTTCTTGGAACTTGATCACATAGTTCTCAAGTGTAAATTTGTAGATGATAACATTGGTTTCTGATATCAAAAGACCTAAGAAGCCTGAGTCTAAAGCAGTGCCCAAGTGAGATGTGTTGGTGGGAGAGTGTGTCCTGTTCTCCAGAGCTGCCCAGATACGCGGGGTTACCTGCAGAAGCACACCCAGGGACCTACAATACCATAGGAGCAAAAAGAAGCCTTCTTACCGCCACCATAGGTCACCAGCGTCACCGTCCTGGAGTCCTTTAACTTCCAATGCCGCCAACATTCCCGAGTTCAGACACTAGGGGGAGGTAAGAGACAATGCATATAAGCAAACTGGGTCTTGGAGGGAAAATAGTTTTCTTGAAAACGATGTTTAGGGACTTAGCATAGGGGAGCAGAGGTTTGTTTTCAGGGCTGCTGCCCTCCTTATCAAGATTAGAGCTTTGGTCACACAGCCATCTTCCACTGTCCCCAGGTCAGCAGCCTTTCTGTTCTCTGACTTCTTGTCTGTCTCCCTATGGAGCACTACGGGTGGCCATTTCGATTTTCTCTGGGGTGCCTCAGTCTCCATTCCACTCCATTGCCATCTGAGCAACAGTCCTGCAAGGTTCCAAGTGGTGGCTCGCATGCGGTCTCTGAGCTTGGCCTGTCTGGATATTGTGTATTCTGTTCTGGATGGTTCCAGGTCATTTCATCCCCACTTCTCTTCCTGTGGCGATTTGTTCTTTTCTCGTTCCATTGTTCTGAAATTCCACATCTGTTTTCATTTCCAGTCTACCTGGTGGAAAGAATTGCCAGGCCGTGTTCCAGGCTTGTGATACCAACCAGCTAGTGCCTAGTTAGCCGTGAGGTGTGGCACATCCTGCCACGCCTTTACTTCAGGAGAGGTCATAACTAGAGGGTGACCTGCTCCCCTGCTGGGAAAGGGCTGCTTACTTTGTAGCGCTGATTTGCTGTCTCTTGGCTCAGTTGTTCTTGTGGTTGGCCACAGTCCGTTTTCTCCGTTCTTCAAAAGTTCTGTGACCATGCCCTCACTGTGGGGAATGCTCTGCTCCCCCAGGTACACGTGACACCCCCATCGCAGCCTCAGTGGTTTCTCTGTGGTTTTCCTGAACTAAAGCCACACAGCATGCCTGGTCTGCTATTGCTCTTAGCACCATTCTGTGGACAGATATAAACATCAGGACTGTGCTCTGGGTGTGAGACACCTGAGATTGGGACAGGCATGGCTAGGGCCTGGTGAGGGCCTCTTTTGGGTGGCAGATGGCCTGCTTCTTGTGTCCATGAAGATAGGTGCCCGCCCATTTCTCTCTATGTGCTAAAAAAGAAGGCGAAAGAGCACTTGGCCCCTTTTTCCTGGGTACCAATCCCACTGATAAGGGCTTGACTTTCAAGACCTCCGCGTCTCCCAGAGCCCACACTTCCTCCTTTTGTTTTGTTTTGTTATTTGAGACGGGTTCTTTCTATGTAGTTCTAGCTGGGGACACTGGTATCTAATCCCTAACAGGCTGCCCAAGGGAAACATGACTGTTTTTCCTTTTCCTTTTCCTTTTTTATTTCAGTGAAGTGATGACTCAGTTTGCTAGAGCCTCCATGAACTGCAGGGCTCAGCTTCCTCTTGGTTGCCTCTCTTACTTCAGGGCTAGCAGAGGTCAGCTTGCATAGTGGCTCCAGATTTCTCTTGAAAACCCCTGCTCTTCCCAGACAATTATCCTAGTTAGGTTTAATTGTCCATTTGACAAAGCCCAGAGTCACCTGAAGGAATGCTTCTAGTTTTATGTCAGCTCGACACAAGCTAGAGCCATCTGAAAGAAGGAACCTCTATTGAGAAAATGCCCTGAAGATCCATCTGTAAGGCATTCTCTTAATTGGTGATAAATGGGGGAGGTCTCAGACTATTGTGGGTGGTGCCATCCCTGGGCTGGTGGTTCTGGGTTCTATAAGAAAGCAGATTGAGTAAGCCAGTACTCAGCATTACTTCATGGCCTCTGCATCAGCTCCTACCTCCAGGTTCCTGCCTTGCTTGAGTTCCTGTCTTGACTGTTCAATGATGAACAAGGATGTGGAGATGTGAGCGAAATAAACCCTGGCCTCATCTTACTTTGGTCACAGCTATAGCAACTCTTAACTAGGAAACCTCATCTGAGATACTGCCTAAATCAGATTGGCCTGTGGCTGTGTCTCTGGGGGACTGTTGAAGGGGGTGAGCTCAGCCCACTGTGGGTGGTATCCTTTCCTGAGCCTGCTTGCTCATTCCTGGCTTCCCAAGCCCAAATAATCACATAGAAACTAAACTAATTGCAACACTGTTTGACCTATTATATCAGACTTCTTATTAACTAACTCTTACATCTTAAATTAACCCATTTCTATTAACCTGTGTATTGCCATAAGTCTGTGGTCTACAGGTATGGTTCTGGTGGCAGTGTCTTTCTCCTTCAGCAGCTACATGGCATCTCTTCAACTCTGCCTATTCTCTCTATATCTCTCTTCCAGCCTGGTTATATTCTGCCCTGCCATAGGCCAAAGTGTCTTTATTCATTAATTAATAAAAGCAACACATATACAGAAGGACATCACTGTGGTTCCTGTATTCAGTTCCTGTTTGAATTCCTCCTTGACTTCCTTCAGTGATGGGCTGTAACTGAAACAAACCCTTTCCTCCCTAAGTTGCTTTTGGTCAGAATGTTTTTATCAGCAACAGAAAAGAAGCTAGAACGACAACTGAGGATCCAGTAGTGCTGCTGTGCTTGCTTCCCATAGCTTTCTGGATTATTTGCCAAACATTCATTTTCTTCTTCTTCTTCTTTTTCTTTCTTTCTTTCTTTCTTTCTTTCTTTCTTTCTTTCTTNTTCTTCTTCTTCTTCTTCTTCTTCTTCTTCTTCTTCTTCTTCTTTTTCCTCCTCTTCCTCCTCCTCCTCCTTCTCCTCCTCCTCCTCTTCCTCTTCTTCTTCTTTGTCTTCATCTTCGTCTTCCCCTTCCTCTTCCTCTTCCTCCTCCTCTTCCTCCACCCCCTCCTCCTCCACCTTCTTCTTCTTCTTTCTTTTTTATTTTGTTTTTTTGAGACAGGGTTTCTCTGTAGCTTTGGAACCTGTCCTGGAACTAGCTCTTGTAGACCAGGTTGGCCTTGAACTCACAGAGATCTGTCTGCTCTGCCTCCCGAGTGCTGTATTAAAGGTGTGCACCACCACCACCAGGCTGCAGATGGTATTCTTAAGCCCGTCGGTAGATACTGCATGTATGTCGACAATGGCAATGTCTTCATTGCTTGGCCAAGGGTGAGTCTCTGTTGGCTTGTCATTTTTATAGCTCTTTCTGTTATCAGTCCTTAAAGGTCCTTTCTGTTTATTTCTTCAAGTTCTTACTTCCATTCTAAGTACCACTATACTGTGCTCAAAACTGAAGGGTATAGGATTTACTTAAGGTGTTCTTTTGGCCAAGCAAACAAAACTCTCAGTTCATACTTACACAAAATAAAAGGGAAGAGAGAATGGAACACCTTCTTCAAAAAATAAGTATTCTTATTTTATGTGTAAGGGTATTTTACCTGCACAGATTTGTGTGCACCACATGTGCACACAGAAGCCAGAGGAGGATGTTGGATCCCCGAGAACTATATTTTCCCCCAATTGTGAAGTACCTTGTGGGTACTGGGAACTGAATTTTGGTCCTCTGTAAGAGCAGCCAGTGGTCTCAGCCACTGAGCCATCAGTCCCTGGAAGGCCCCCCCTTTTTGTAGAAAAATGGCAGTTAATGAATACAAAGGAATGGTAGAATTGAAAAGTGACATTTCAACCATCTTTATAATAATCCAGGAAAGAATTTTTAGTTGATGCTAAAGTCACTGAGTGAAAGGTTGTTTAGAAGAGCATATTCAGTCCCAAAGTATTGTATCATAGAAGCTTACTAAGTACACAAGAAAAGGCACCCTTTGGTGCTGGTGAAATCTGGCAGACACTGCTTACTTAAATGACCAGACTTCACTTCCGTGGTGGCTGTGTGTGGACACAACACTTCCTACATAAGATTCCTGCCCCAAATGTAAATCTGAACGTAATAGAGAAGAAACAATTACAGAATCTAAATCAAAGTATATTCTGAAAAACAGCTGACCTAGACATTTCAAAAAGTCATTGGTAAATTCACAACCAATCAAAATGCAAAGTTGTGGAACACAGACCCAATGGAAACATCTACAGAACACTCCCACATCTAAGGCTCAGGAAACATTAAGAGGGGCCAGAAAGGTTGTGTCAAAGGGATTGGTGAGCTTGCTATGAGAGAGTGTCTCATAGTAATATTAAAAGCTACACACATAATGTTTCAACCACACAACTGCTCATACATGACCTGAACAAAGACAACAACAACAGACTGGCCAAAGTGGATAAAGAAAAGCCCATGAGGGGCAACCCTGCACAAAGACATGCAGGTGACTAAGGAGTGAATGCTGGGAGTGGTGGAAGCCGTCTTCCTCGGGAAGAGTATGGCAACTGGTTACCCAACACCACATGGTCTGTCCCTAAAACATACCTCATGTACAGTTATACACAACACCAAATGATCCGTCCCTAAAACATACCTACATGTACAACTATACCCAACAGCACATGGTCTGTCCCTGAAACATATCTACATGTACAGTTACACCAACTGAGTAGGTTGTATTTAGGAAAAATATGTATATACATTTATGCCTATAGCAACAATAAATGAAAAAAGAGGCCTTGAATTTGAAAGAGAGCAAGGAGAGGTATATGAGAGGGTTTGGAAGGAGGAGAGGGTTAGGATAAATGACTTAATTTTATTATAGTTATACAAAAAAGTCAGTGGTATAAAAGTCCCAGATTACAAGAGATCAGCAAGGCATTCAATAACTATTGTCTAAGCCATTATCAGAAGAACAGTGTAAGGAAAATTGAGGAAATCACAGTAGTATATCCATACTCAAAATCACAGTATAGTTAATAAGGGAAAAATTAGAAATAAACAAAACATAATTCGTTATTTATGTATGTTCTTACCCTTAGTCCTCAGTAATTATTGAGAGACAACACCCATGGGTTCCAAAGATTTTGATAATTCACCACTTTAGCAGGTCACTGATGGATCAGGGCTGCAGGACAAGGACTCAGAAGCCTTGTTCTCACAGCCCTGATCAGGGGCAGAAGTGGGGTTTATATGCACAAATATTTGTTGCCAAGTTACAGTTACAATTTTCACCAATCAGGACTTAGATGTTATGGGCTTCCTTGAATGTTCCATCATTGTCAACTGATATGCACGCCTTTCAGTTCAACCAATCAAATTCATCTCTTCCTTCAGTTGTTAGGAGCAGCCATGATGTTCCTAAAGAACTAAAGATGCATACCAACTATTCCTGTGGTTTATGGAGGAGATTGGTCAGCCATTGGGAAGTTCTCAGCTCCCCTAGGGCTTGGGAACCTGAACTCTATTTCACCATGCAGGTAAAATGGAGCCTGAGGTCAAAATGTCAGTATTCAGACCAAGGTGCGTTTGCCTGCTTGGATTGCTTGGTTTCTCAGGATTGTGAGACTCGCCCTTTATTGTCTCCCTGTTCTCCCAGATTCCTACTGAAGACAAGGACATAGGGTGCTTTACAGTGGGTCCCTTTCCATCCATCCTCACTTCATGGCCAGCCTCAATTTGTACCCCATCACCTGAGCTAATGGATGATGGGGATGGCAAGACCACGGTTTCCCCTCCAGGTTCCTGCCTTGAGTTTCTGCTCCAGTATCTCTCAGTAATGGATTGTTGCCTGGAATGGGAAGCTGAAGTGAGCTCCTTTGTTGCTTAAATTGGTGCTTATCTCAGTAACAGACAAGCAAGCATCAGTCACTTAGAGAGGCAGACACATAAGGACCCTTTGCTCCCTAATCTTCAGATTCTGTCCATCCCAGTGATGGGTTAAAAGCTGAAGACAACTATGTTGACAACAACTGTCTGGGATTGAAGGGAAATGGTTTTCTTTCACCAAGTATCCTGTCATTTTCTTGAATGCATCTCAGGTGCCTTTATTCTCTTGCCCTCATTAAGTCTCCGAGGATTGCACTGTCTTGGTCTTGAATATTGATTCTGGCAAGGCTCTGATGTAAAGCTGATGCCTGAGGCTAACATTCAGAGTCTCTGCTTCTGCTTCCTTCTGGACATGACTGAACATCATGCCACAGGGTGTGGGATCCTGGCTTCTATAGTGCAATGGGATATTTGACGTAACTCAGAAATTACCTGTTGGCAGAGACTGCTCTTTCATTTCCCAGCTGCCCAGACCGAGTAATCACATAGAAACTATATTAATTATAACACTGTTTGGCTTATTAGTTCAGGCTTCTTATTAACTAACTCTTACATCTTAAATTAACCCATTTCTATTAATTTGTGTATTGCCACAGAGCTGTGGCTTACCGGGTAAGGTTCTGTTCTAGCATCTTTCTCCTTCAGCAGCTACATGGCGTCTCCTTGACTCTGCCTACTTTCTTTCTATATCTTTGTTTGTATTTCACATATGGCTTTGCTCTGCTAAGCCATTGGCTGAAACAGCTTTATTCATTTACCAATGGTAATAAAACATATTCACAGCATACAGAGGGGAATCCCATATCAATTACTCAACAAGACTGAAGATGGGTAAACACATTCTCTCGCCAGTCTTCCCTTGGATAGCTAGTCGGATGATGCTTCTTTCTTCTCTACAGTCTGGCCAGTGATGAGCTGTGTGGCCAAGCAAGTGTACTCATCAAGAAATAGCTGCACCTCCTAGAGACTTGTTTGGAAATAGTGGACAGCACACCACAGCATCCAAGCACACGAACTCCCTTCCTAGCCTGACACCCCCTCTCCTTGTCTTGCCACTGTATGTCCCTATGTTTCTAAGGAATCCAGAGTGCGGATCACTGGCGTTGGCTTTTGTGTTTAGAGTGAGGTTTTATCTCAACTCTATTGTGGTCTATACATTTCAGTTTAAGACCAGGCTGGCTAAACAGCAGAGCTCAGTAGCTCTCAAGGGAGAGGGATGACCTCGCATGGGGCCCTATTTCCACTGTCTTCATGGCCAGCTAGGTGGGATGGAGAATCCAGTAGTAGAAAATCATGATACTGGATGCTGTCTTTCATTCCTTGCTTACTCAGTGCTGGTTTGGTAGCCTCACTTTTTCTTCTTTGTCTGTGCACTTGGAGGCATGCCCTCGGCCTTCACATGGCACTGTATTGAGTCTATCCACATTCCTTCAGCCGAGCTTTGTGTTTTTCCATCCTAATATGCTAAATGATGACTCAGTCTCTTGGGACCTCAAATCCCCGCTGTGAATTGGTGGTATTAGAAAATTATGGCCATAACTTTCCATTCTAATCGCTCTGAGTTCCTTTGCTCTGATGTGACTGCCAAGTTCCCGCAAGATTCTTCCCAGATGAGTTCCAGACAGCTGAGTATTTTTGTCAACAGACAGAAATGAAAATTAGAACTTTGAACCTACTGGGCTAGAGGAATGTGAAGAGTAAAACATGATGACACTGTCCCCTCTTGGCTAGGCGTTTGGCCATCTACTGGCCCCTGGCTATGGAGCAATCGCATTGTGAGAAGCCATGGGGTTACCAGAGGCCTGTATTTCAGATCTCAGTGACATAACCCAAGATCTTATGAATTCATAAATCTTGAAAACCCTGTATATGCCTTTGGAGTTTAGAAAATGTCCCCAAGTTCTTCTGCAAATATCACAGAGAAGAGTCCTGTAACCAAGCTATGGAGCCTCCACTCCAAGCCTTTGCAATTGTATGAAAGAATTTGCTTTATTTGGGGAAGAAGGATTCGTCTATGGCTTTAGGGTCCCTTAGGTTGGGTGGGAATCGGTCTTTGAAGGTCCGAGAAAGATGGGGAATGATGACAAGAAGTGAGACAGAAAAGATCCTAAGGTCAGAGCAAGTGAACCACAGTACACAGTCCACCTGAAAATCTCAGGCCATCAGTTCCAAGGAGCTGTGTGGGAACCAGGCTCTCTGAATAGGGCATCTCTGGAAGCCACGACCTCTGTGGGGTCTCCTAAGAAGCCCCAGTCTGAGAGGCACCCGCGGAACAGTAGGAGGTGTGAAGGGATAGAAAATGATGATGACTCAGGGTGTCTGAGACTTAAACCTCAGTTTCTACATGAAAGAGCTTCTCAGAAGCAGGCTGAGTTCCGAGGCTCCACTGCCCAAGTCCTGGGTCTCTTTCTCCATCTACTTGCCAATTCTAATGCCAGTTTGGCCCTCTGGACTGTTAAACTCCCTGCTTTTGTCTGATTTCTAAAGGAGACAGGATAGATTTGGGAGCCTTGGGGACAGAATGGTTCCCATGAAGAGGTTTCTAGAATGAAGAGGATTCTTTTAGGATCTGGAGTCTGATTCTTTTGGAAGGAGAATTCCCTTCCTCCATGGTGGTTACCACTCCTTTGCCTGGGATGCAGGCACATGTCTATTTCCAGGGACAACCAAGGTTAAAGCAGACCGATGCATCTGGAATCGAAGACTTTTTATTAAAGGATTCTTTGGGGACCACAGACTTGTAAACAGAGACGTGTCCTCAACATTTTCTTGGTCATATCTTTGGTGCCAGGGTGTCTGGCTGCTGTTTTGTCGGGAGCTGCGTCCAGAATTAACTACAGATTACTCAGTCCGGGTCTGGTTTCTCTGCCTTAGTAGACAGCGGGACTAGAAGTTGATGGTCCCCAAAGGCCCTCTAAATGCAGACACAGCATCTCCTCAGCCCCTTTCTCCAGCTTTGCTCCACTCTGTGTGCATTTGTAATAGCTGGGCTGGGTCGTCCCTTCAGTGATGGAGACTGGGTAAGTCCCAGAAAGCAAGAGACAGTTTTTTTTTTTATGGTGTCCCAGTTTTGGTGGTTTTCTGACGTATATGTTCTCTTTTCTCTCTGACTTCTTTCCTGTATGTCTTTTCCTTTTCAGGTGGGTTAATGGGTAAGGGTTCTGTCAGGGCACCCGGGAGAGCTGGGGTGCTGGTAGGGTACCCAGGATCAGTGCTGAGAAAGGAATGCCCCTCACAAAGGACACTCAAGACATTTCTGTAAGAGAGCTCTTCTCCGTCTTAGGTCACACTCAATCAATACAAGTCGATCTCTCCAACTCTCAGGCACCTCCTGGGACAGTGATTTTTCAAACAATTTTAGCTGCCATCTCCCCAGGCGGAAGCCCACAGTCCTGCATATTCAACAGAGAAGCTAGAGGGATGGGGTGGTGCAGGTCCCCATCATTTTGACCTTCTCTCTCCCCCTTCTCTTGGTGGTGCTCCGCAGGACATTCCAGAGCACCCTGCACCCGCAGAACAGTGGACAGCTCTAAGGGTCATAAATGTAAAGATGCCATCCAGATCACAGTTAAAGTCTAGGTAGAGACTCTGGTTTCACAAAAGCCTTTGGGGGTATCACCAACCCCAGTGCTTGTCTCTGCAAAGCCGTTTGATGCTGAACTAGTTGCTCCCTAGAAGAAAGGGACAAGTTCTGTTCTATATGGTGGTGACAGAGGCACCCATTCCCACCACAGCCTCTGCCCTAGCTCAGAACAGCACAGGAAGCAGAAGGATGACTTCTTGGAAGCTACAAACCTGCTCCAGACACAAGCAGAAGTTTCTTCCATCACTTCTGAACCAAGGATCTGTAACGGTCAAAAGCTGTTGGAGCTCTGTGTGTCACCTGACTCTCTGCTACAGGGGATGCCTTGAAGGGCATTGACAGCAAAGCAGGAATTTTGGTGACTTACATAATTGGTGTAGGGCTTATGAGTTTGGATATACATGTGCCTCCTGCAAGAGTTCTCCATACCCTTGAGTCCCAGTGAGTCCACGGACCTCACTGGTGGCTGAGGCTTTCTCTACAAGCATAGCTAGGGAGACAGGGCAGCAAGTAGGTCCCATGTTGTTGTTGGCTGACAGGCCTGTGTTGGATTCTAGCTGCTATGGTTGACAGCTTATCTTAGATGCTGATGCGTAAGAAGCTTCCACTCTAGTGTGGCAATGGGTGATGGGGTACTGCCTGGGGTACTGCCTCAGACAGGCACTTAGCCTGTTATAAAGAAGCAACACCTCCCTTCCTAGGGTCTCTGGCTTCCCGTCTCACAATACCATCTCATTTTCACACCCATTCCCACCCTGATGGACTGCCAGTCTCTAAAACCATCACAAACCTCTTGTTTTTGTAAGGTAGCCAGCTTCAAGTATTATTGGAGCAACAGCAAAGGGATTGCCCTGGAAAGCTGCCGTCAGCCCTGTGGTCTCTGTTTGCCAGTAGTGACATTCTTTATGATGACAAAATTATTCATGTTGTCATGCGAGAGAAAAAAAATAAAGCCATAGGGTTAAAAGTGGCTTATGGGGGCTGGAGAGATTGCTCAGGGGTTAAGACACTGAATGCTCTTCCAAAGGTGCTGAGTTCTGTTCCCAGCAACCACATGGTAGCTCACAGCCCTCTAGAATGAGATCTGGTGCTGTCTTCTGCTGGTATACAGGGATACATGCAGCCAGAACATGGCATACATAGTAAAAAAACAAACAAAAAGGAAATGGCTGATGGGCTTACTCTAACAAATTCTATCCCATTTAATTGCAAATATTTCTGAGAATTCAGGAAGGGGAACCCAGAAAGTTCTATTACTTTACCCTTGAGTAACTGATAATGGTTTTGCATCAAAAACACACAGAGAATTACATTACATTAAATATGTTTTTCACCTGTGAAGAGATTTGTTTTGCTTGACAGAATATAGCCTTGACATCTTGGGGTTTGTGTAAGCTACTGGGCCCCACTCGACAAATATATAAATATGGAATTAAAATCTTTATTTAGTGTGTTAAAATAAGATGTACTAAATTGTGTCTTGTCTTTCATTCCTTGGTCCTTTAACACTGATAGCAACAGTGGGACCGGATGGAGTCCTCTGCTCCACCTGCGGGGTGTCTCCTGTCCTTCTGTGCTTCTCTCTGGACATTTCCCTAGTGTTCAGACCTTGGTCCAGAAGAAGGCAGTGCTGTAATGAGGTTTAAGATGTGGAGCCTTGCGGGAGTATCTTGTGTTAAAGTGCTGACGTGAGATAATGACCCTCGATATGAAAGGGATGTTGCTAAGTACCACTTTCAGCTGGTGAAGGTTTTGCATCATATTCACCCGTCTAGTAAACACCAAGCTGCAGCCATGGGTTAGAATCCATCCCGTTTTCCTGGTCTGTCTTTACTTGTTCAAGTGCACATCTCTGAGTTATTGTTATTGCTAGAGAGATTTGCCGAGTGTGGCCCCGGATAGGGGTGAAACAGTACGTCTGAATGAACAGACAGTTCCTGGTACAACCTTTTGAACTGTGGACCAATTGCATTTCCTAACATGCCTTTTCCATTCACTAAGATTCCAAAATACAGACTGTGTGTGACAGCCATACTGAGGAGGCTAAGAACACAGGCTTCCACATAAACAGTCAGCCTCCATCCTGTTTCTGCTGTTACAGGGATCCCACCAGAGACGTCCACTCAGGCACTGTGTAGTCACTGAAAGTCTTTACTCCAGGCGATGCGACCTCACCCAGGGTTCAGGGACCTGGGTATAGACCCAAGTGCCCAAACATGGGCTTTTCTTTTTTAATTTATTTTTTATTACTTTATAAATACTACCAATCAAATTTTCCACTTCCTCCCCTCCACCCACTTCCCTCCTGCTCCCCCTACAGCCTCCCCCTACCCCTCTCCAGTCCTAAGAGAAGGCAAGGTACCCCTGCCCTGTGGGAAGTCCAAGGCCCTCCCCACTATATCCAGGCTTAGGAAGATGTGCATCCAAATAGAATAGGATCCCAAAAAACCAGTACATGCAGTAAAGACAAATCCCAGTGCCATTATCATTGGCCCCTCACTCTGCCCCAATTGTCAGCCACATTCAGAAGGTTCAGTTTGATCCCATGCTCGTTCAGTCCCAGTCCAGCTGGATTTGGTGAGCTCCCATTAGATCAGGCACACTGTCTCAGTGGGTGGACCAACCCCTCGCGGCCCTGACTTCCTTGCTCATCTTCTCCCTCCTTCTGCTCTTCAACTGGACCT
>LOEQ01002106.1:126474-136570 GCA_001685075.1 Bramus lutescens | reverse complement strand
TGATTGGGAGAAGATCTTCACTAACCCCGCATCAGACAAAGGTCTGATCTCCAAAATTATTTTTGTTTTATGCAGATGGGCTTTTACCTTTACCTGTCTCTGGGCACCGCATGTATGCAGTACCCTTAGTGGCCAGAGGAGGGCACTGGATCCTCGGCACTGGAGTTAGAGATGGTGGTGAGCTGCCATGTGGATGGTGGGAATCTAACTCTGGTCGGCTGTAAGAGCAGGCAGTGCTCTTTATCACTGAGCCGCCTCTTCAGCGCCCAGACTCAGTGTTTCCAGAAGCATAGTTTTATTGAGTGGCAGCCTCACTCCAGCCGGTGCTAGTTCTATGTTACTAATTAGAAATCAAGACTTGTGACTTAAGACAGCAAATATTTCTTAGTTCATAAAAATCTGGCTGTGGTTCCTCTGGAAACCTCAGCCTCAAGATGTCTCATAAGGTTGTAGTGAAGCTGTCTGCAGGGTTATGGTCCCATGGGAAGGCTCTCCCTGGGGTCGGAATGTACTGCCAAACCAGGATTCACTTCCACGTCAGTCCATTGTCACGTGAGGTACTTTATAACATGGTAGCAGATGTGGACTTGATATCCACCACTTGTGCCGTGGCAGTAAGTAGGCGTGAGAAGCAGATAACAGTGCAGCCTTTGCTCAACAGAGTTCCATACATGATTAAACACGGGGGGAAAGTGTTGATTGCTGCTCATTTTAGGGGGCTCCTGTTGTTCCTGGAAACTTGTTAGATATGCCAACCATTGGGCTCCATCCCAGACCTACTGAGTGAGAAATTCCAGAAGTAGGCTCTTGAATAAGTGCTCTAACAAGCCTTCTAGGCAATATCAACAACACTATAGTCTGAAGACTACTACCTCAGGGTAAGGCGTGACAAGCTTCATTTCAGGCATTGTAGTCTCCCTATCTCTGCCTCAGCCCCTCAGTTCTGCCGTGGGTTGGGAACATATTACACAGACATGTACATGAATAGACATGGCTGTTTGCCAATAAAACTTCATTTACAGTGACAGATTCAGAGTACAGGAGATCCCTTGATCCCCAGGTTATGTTTTTTATTTTTTTATTCGTTAGAGTAGCAGGGAAGATTGATATAATCAGGATTGTATAGGATTACCGCTATATGTCTTTTTTCTTCCTCTACACAGGGTTTCTCTGTAGACCAGGCTGGCCTTGAACTCAGAGTTTCACCTATCTCTGCCTCCTAAGTGCTGGGATTACAGGCGTGCGCCACCTTCACCTGGTTCACATGTCTTTTTTACATCAGGCAAAGTTGTTTTCTCTTTTTCTTTCCAGGTTAGTCAGAGGTAAAACCACTCCTCAGCTCTTGAGTGATTATTCAGACTCAGAACAGAGTTGTCCATGTAGCTGTGTTCTGACGATGGTTATTGGTTAAGCCTGTCGTGGTGGACACCGATAAACCTACATCTCCCTGAGACAGGGTGACCAGATGGTCTTTGAGCCAGCCAGACATGAATTTGGAAGATAGTTTTGATCAGTTGTAAATGTGGTAAGTTACACAGATGCTCCATGCCCCAGTGTCTCCAGCTGTTAAAAAGATAATAAAAGCATGCACACCACATGGTTATCAGGAAGAGTTAGACTTTTTAAAAATTTTACTCTGTGTGTGTATATGCCACAATGCACATCTGGATGTCTGAGGACGACTCTGTGTGTGTGTGTGTGTATGTGTGTGTGTGTGTATGAGTGTATGTGTGTGTCTGTACATGAGTATATGTGTGTATGCCACAATGCACATCTGGAGGTCTAAGGACAACTGTGTGCATGTGTGGGTCACGATGCACATCTGGGGGTCAGAGGACAACTTCTGGGAGTTGGCTCATTTTCCACCATATGGTCTTGAGATCCAGCTCCTACCACCGGGTTTGTGGAGTGTGCACTTTATCCCTTGAGCCATCTCACTGACTCAAGGAGTTGTCCTGATTAATTACCTACTGTCATAGGAGAGATCACCCTGAATTTAGGAGTTTAAATCTGTATCAGCTGGGCAGGTCTTCTGCTTCAGCCCTGTCATCTGTCTCTCACGTGGCTGCCAGTTGGTGCCGGCTGTCCGAGGGAAGCTTATCTGGGGCCGTCATTGAGTGCCTTGGCTCTTGTCTTCATGGCTTCTCCATACTCCTGGGTGTTTCACAGCATGACATGGTGGCTGGCTTCCAAGAGGGAGCATTCCAAGAGCACACAAGCTTGGGGGACTGCACCCCATCTTACTTCTTCAACAAGCCACAGAACCAGCTCAAACTCCAAGTTCTAACAAATCTGCACCCACCTTTAGGCCACTCTAGGAAGAGAAGAAATTAATTTCATGAAATGCTTATCAGGGAGCCTCGACTGTGAGAGACTCAAGTAGTCAGTGCTTGCACAGGGGAAGCAGGGACTCTCTTGGCATGTGAGAGCTTAGACTCGCTGGTACACATGTGTTTCAAGGCTTGGTGGATGTGCTTGGATGGTCCCCAGGGCGCTTCTTCTCCTCTGTAAAGCGCTGTTTAGTTTCCTACAGGGGCTTTTGTAACATTTTACTTTTCCAAGAGCTCTGTAGGCCTAGTACCCTTCAATGAGCTATGGGGGAACAAAAGGAGAGGAGGCCTCTGAAGTGACCACCTCAAGGGTCTTGCCCTCTCTCTACTGAGCCATGGACCTTGGCCACTGGTAGAACAGAGTGTGTGAACAGAAAGAGAATCAAAGTGGGTGTCACAGGAGAAAACACTCTCCCAAATCTGTCTCTTCCTTAGGGGTTAATAGGGAGTGACAAGGGCCAGTATAGGTTTTCCCTTTCTTGGGAGTGAGTAGACCCTCGCTTTTACAGCACAGAAAATGAAGAGTCCAATTGGAAAGCTGATGCCAGCAGGCTGTGAGGGCACATCCCTACCTACAATAAAGAAACAACCCTGAAGGTGTGAGCGATGGTTAGCTAGTGATACCCCAAGTGTGTGACGGGGCCTGAGGCAGTAGGGCCTGCTGAGAACTTTAAAGGGAAGGGGCCAGGAGCAGGTAGTGAGTGAAGTCTGTCTTTTCTGGGCCACAGAGACAGTGCCCACACATCTGCATTATCTCCCAAAAGCACCTGAAATATAAACTCACTGAAAGTTCCTGTTTACAAAACATTGGAACCAACTATTTTAAAAATTAAAAATGCAGTTGTGGCCCATTAAACCCACAAACACACATCAGCTGACAAGTTGTTCCTGGCCATTGACCTACAAAGTGGCTTGCCAGAGATGTGGGCCAGAGATTGCTGCTGTTCCTGAGTGGTAGCTCTCCTCACATCTGCCAGAGCCCTCACAGAGGAACTGAGAGAAGGGCAAGGGTGCTGCGAGCATCAATGGGATCTTATAAAATGAAGGACTTCCAAAATAATACCAACGCTTTGTCCTTCCTGGGTCCTGGAGAAGGCGAGGTTGCCTTGCTGAGAGCTGATCTCCAAGGTACCACGAAGTGGTGAAACAGCCTGCTGAGCTAGCTAGGAAAACACGAAGGTCCTGTCTTCTTCAAGGATGTCTGAGGGTCCCTTAAAAAGAAGCTCTGAGGCTGCTGCAGGAGCTAACAGAGGTCCAGCACCTGGTAGAGTCTAGAAGAGCTGTGATGTAGGCTGGACCGAACTGGCAGGAAGGAGTCAGGAGCTCTAGGTAGGCATAGGGATCGTTTGGAGCTCACAAGGTTTAAAGGGAGAGTCAAAGCTCTCTTTGGTTTTGTTTTTAAATTTGAGAGCTGGAGTTTCTAAAAGGAAAAGGTCACAGCATTCCCCCATCTCTTCTTCATGACACTGGCCCAGAGGAGGCAGGCCTGGGGAGGATACCCTGCTCAGAGGGGATGGGCTTGGGGGGGACACCCTGCTCAGAAGGGGTGGGCCTGGGGGACACCCTCTGAATTCTTTTCTATCTTGTGTCTCCTTCCCGTGCCCACAAATAAAGGCCTCCCAATTTACTAACTCACAAAATGATTTACCAGCTGCCTCTTCCCTGAGGAAGTAAACAGGCAATAAAATAAATGAAATTCCTATTCTTTATTACTTGACTCCCATAAATCATCACCCTGGCTGAACATTTATCTCTCCAACATCCCGAAATATTTAAAATGCTATTTCCTTTATTTTCAATGAAATAGAAGAAATAAGAAGTCAATGATGATGTGTTTTAGGGGTAGTTCTGCTAGCAATAACTGTTGGATTGCAGAGAGTGGGGAGGGGAGTAAGATTTTGGGGTCTTTTTGTTTCTTCTCTGTGCCTCACTGTTCCTGGGATTAGATTCACACTTAGAACTTTCAGTTCTCACAGGGCTGGATAAGATCATGTAGGATATTATTGGCCATACTTGGTTACTTGTAAAGTCTATCTTGAGCTAAAAGCTTTTTGTGCCCAAATAGGGGACTTCTGTGTGGTGCCAGGGAACAGAGGGAGCGCTATTGTGTCACCATGACAACAAGCATTGGCATTAAGAGCAGGCTCCTCAGGCCACATTACAGGCACATGATCTGGGAAGGGACCTCTTTGAAGCCCCTGTGATCATTCCCTAAGCCCGATTGTTAATGTCTCCTGAACATAATCATTAGCCATGTTCTGGAACAGATAATTCCCCTCTGGGGTTAGCATTTTCTCCTCTGTGAGTGCTCTGGGAAACTCAGAGTGAGAACCACTCTACTGCTCCTTTAACTAACCAAGGAGAATACAGCAATTTGCTTTCTCCTTGAAATCCTGGAAAGTTTGCCTTTTACTAAAAGACATGGTGTTCCTGTCAACATCTTGGATATCGGCTCCAGGGCCCTGGGGTATCTTTTGTCCTTTCTTTTTTGCTATGCATCTAGCAGGTGCCTTCCCAGGACTGTGGATTCCTTGGGCTGCTCTCCCCAGGACTGTGGGCTCCCTAGGCTGCCCTCCCCAAGACTGTGGGCTCCCTAGNCTAGGCTGCCCTCCCCAGGACTGTGGGCTCCCTAGGCTGCCCTCCCCAGGACTGTGGGCATCCTGGGCTGCCCTCTCCAGGACTGTGGGCATCCTGGGCTGCCCTCCCCAGGACTGTGGGCTCCCTGGGCTGCCCTCCTCAGGACTGTGGGCTCCCTGAGCTGCCTGCAGTCCCTCTTTTCCCCAGGGGACTGGACAGGACTAGTTTGTGCTTTGGGCAGTTGCTGTCACTTCTCAGGACACAGGGATTTATGAGTTGCTCTTTACCATCTGGTCTAAGTTGGGTCTCAGGAAGTCCCTGTATCCAGAAATGAGCTCAGGCTGAACTGTAGAAGGATTTCTGGTGGTTAGATAAAAGCTAGCCCCCCTCAGGAAACAGGGTCCCCCTACCTCTGGTGGAAAGAGCATATGGCTACCTGTGGTGTGGTATCAAAGCCCATGCTGGCCTCTGGGCTCCCTCAGTCCCTGTTCATAAGTACTTTTCATACATTTCTAAGTCCACACTTATGCCCTGACCAAGTCCAGTCTGCTTCTTTCTCTCTGCCCTGGAGTCTTCCAGACGCCTATGGATAGTTTTTCTCCCTTAAAATAAAAAGCTTCCTCCTAATAATGGAAGGATCATGTTGGTAGTTTCTTTACTGTGTTCCTAACCCAGGGTATTCAGTATCAAGGTTTATGTTGGGGTACCAGTCCCCTTAAACCTCTCACGATTTAGAAAGAAAGCTGTAGCAAGTGAAAACTGACTAAAAGAAGTCAGAGTGTAAACAAATTAACTCAATCTGTCTTTTCATCATGTCCCGCTTATTCTTCCCATGCTTTCCCCAATGATCTCTCTCGATGTTCCTTTCAATCCCACAAGTTTTCCAGTTTATATGTCCACACAGACATACCTAACAATTCTTTAGTAAATAACAATGACACCAAGCACACATTTTGTATGGCTGATAGAGCAGGCACCTTATGTCTCATAGTAGACATGGCTGTGAAGCTCCCCCACAGACACTGGGAGGATTAATTAAATCAGTACAGAATTCTAAGAAGAGGGACAAGGGAGTTTGTGTGTTTACATTTGTGTGGTTGGTTAAGCTAGAGTTTGCAGTTGATAAATGTAGAGAAGAAAAGACAAACACTACAATGTTGCACATGCTCTAAGCACTTCCGCTCCAGTGGTGGCTCGGTGGCTCAGAACAGCAGTTCTGATCTGTTGGCACCCAGGTACCCAGGTGAGAAGGAATTTCTTTCTCTGGGGCTGGTTTAGTGCTCTAAGCTTTTCCCCCCTGTATTTCTATGGGTATATTCACAAACAGTCAATTTTCTAGACAAAGAGCTTGTGCCAATGAAATCAAGGTGGAGGGAAATACAGAACATTAGTAGCTTCTTAGAGCAGAACAAAAACCAGTAGGTTATACTGAGTGTTAGAGATTTTAGGGCCACCCAGACCTGTTCATCATTAAGAGCAGCCATGCTATCTCTCCTGCTCAATGCCTGCCTTTTGAGGTTCTATGTTGTCTATTTGCAAGGTTCCTTTCCTTGTCAGATGTCCTGCCATAAAGAATAATTGTGGGGGAGGGGTTAGCTTTATGTAGATTTAGCTATGAGAACAAAGGTTTCTTTTATTGAGTGAATACTTTCACAGTAGGGGCCCATAGTGTGGGGAAAGGTCATCCAGTTGCCAGCACAGAAAGAAGTTATACCCAATAATTTATACACTGTTAGGGTTGTTTGGGATGAATCCCACTATGGAAAAAGAGGGGTATTATGACTTCCTAAGGTTTTACAGAAATGACAGCAACTATTCAAAAGACAGGTGTTCCCGAAGCTCTGAAAGTTCAGGTTTCTCTCCTGACCATTATTTGTCAAGGAAACCTCTCTTGCACAAGGTAAAACTTCCCCTCCCAAGTTCCTACACCCCATTTTATCACTGAGGAATGAGCACAAGTTCTCAGAAAGTTAGAAGAAATGGATATTTAAAAGAGTACATGAGAGGCTAGAGAGATGGCTCATTGCCTGAAAATGTCGACTGCTCTTCCAGAGGACCCAGGTTCAAGTCCCAACACCCACATGGCAGCTCACAACTGTCTAGGGATATCCTGTTCCAGGGTATCCCACACTCTCACACAGACATAAATGTGGACAAAATACCAATGTGTATAGAATACAAATAAAAATTATTTTTTAAAAAGAGTACACGAGAGAAAAGAAACTGAGAAGCAGCTCTGCCCCCTAAACTGTGGCAGAGATGAGCCTTCTAAACCGTGTTTCAGGGATGTGCAGGCCTTGCACTCTGCTTCCCCCATATAGGTGGGACCCAGAGGCAAGAAGATGACAGCGCCTTAGGTGTTTTGGATGTTATGGGCTGGAGGTTGTGAGCTCTGGCTGGGAAAATGGGACTGGGGAGTGGGAATGTGAACATGAAACATCCCCATTCAGGCCCTTATCCCCCTCATCTTCCCTTGCCGACAAAATTTAATCAAAGTAAGCTTCCTGAGTCACGGGGCACCATCACGTCTCAACTTCAAATCAAGACCCGTGGCAAAACTATCATGCTTGTGTTGGCGGTGAAACTAACGTTTGCAAAATTGTGATGAGAGGAAGGAGGTCAAGGCTCTGCTCTGAAGGGGAGAAGGCCTGGGAAAGGAGGGGAAAGGTCAGTCCGCTGGAGAAGGGATGCGGGGAGGTAAGGGGTTCTGTGGTGCTGAATCTGTGTGTGTATGTATATGTGTATATATTATGATATATGTGCATGGAGTCTAAAATATGTGCATATGAGTATATGCATATCTGCTATACATATGTATGAGTGGGCACACAAACACACACATATACTTACGACTCACTTAGATCTTTCAAACAACAGCTGGCAGGACGGCCGCTGTCTCTTCAGTTTTCTTTCAGCTCCAGCTGCTTGTCACTAGAGCATTATAGCTTTCTTCACCTCCGCCCAAGAGCAGAGAAACGGGGTCAGTCCCAGATGCATGTGCACTCCAGCCAATGCTTATTTCATAACGAGGTCCCTGGTGACACAGAAACCGAGGAATTTCTACCACAAGTGTCCACTAGTGGAACAAATTATTTATATCTCTTTCTTAATTAAGCGCTGTTTTATTTAGCATGCAGACATTTTACTAGTGGTAGGTCTAAATTTGTTACATTTATGGGAAAAACATTAAGTTTTGGTAGTTTATGTGAGTGTGTGAGGTAAACTCTTTTCACCATACTACCATGGGAGACCTCATCTGGTCAAATTTCAGGAGGCCTGAGGCAGAATGAGTTCTTAACATATAGAATGTGATTTCTCCAAATGGAAGGTGGTCAGAGTGCTAGGGTTGAGACTGTCCTCATCCACAGCGGGCATTTCAACAGACTCCCTTGTCATAATTGATAGGACACAATTTTCAGGGATGAATGGCAGTGTGCTAGGGCAGGCAGATGGCAGCTGCTGTGCTTGGCGTATCCTCCAGTGTTCTGCATTAACTTGCCTTTTTTTTATGTCAGAGTCCTGGTAGAGAGGGCTTATTTTAGCCTCTGCCTGCCACATGTCAGGCCAGGCCAGGAATATTCCCAAGCAATGTGGTGTTTGTTAAATGGCATGTGTTCCAGACCAACCGACTGAATCTGATCAATGTAGATAAACTTTATCCACGGGCAAAATTAATCAGCAGTCTGTGGCTTGAGCCAGTAAGGAGGCTTATTCGTAACAGTGCAGCGCCTGTGGGATGGATGGCTTTGCTTCTTGTTTGCCTCAGCCCAACAATTGTTCTACTGTGCACACTTGTCCATGTGGCGTGGTCCTGGGAGATGCTGTCACAGCTCTGCCCTAATAGCATCTCATAAGCTGATTAAATCTGCATTAATCATGGGGCCCTGTGCAAGCACCATCAGTGCTCTTGAATGCTGCCAGCATGATCAATTGCTTTGGCGTGGAAGAATAAATGCATTTCTATCACCTATGGAAGCCAATGCCTGGTGACAATGGCCTGGTACATTGCTATTATGTTTTTATTAATGAACACTGGGGACCACAAACTCACACAGCTGTTCAGAGAGCAGAGAGACAGAGAAACCGAACGCCAAAGTCCTTTCTATGCCCCACAAGACTCAGTGTTACTGACTGTCCATGGCTTGGTCTTCAACTCTCCTCCTCCTTCAAGGGCTGTACCATCCTGATGCTCGCCTTCTTTCCTGTCTAGGATCACGTCTGATAGCCTCTGCCTGGAATGCAGGATTCCTCAGATATCTGTATGATTGGCTCCTTCTGCTCATTCACATTTCTGCTTAAATGCCACCTCTCCGTGGAAACCTTTCTTGGTCACCATCTCACTCCAAACCACACTGTCTTAGTGTGTGTCCTTCACTGCACTCGCCACCTGGAAGTCACCTGTTCCTGTCCTCGTTTGTGTCCCTCACTGCACTCGCCACCTGGAAGTCACCTGTTCCTGTCCTCGTTTGTGTCCCTCACCGCACTCGCCACCTGGAAGTCACCTGCTGAATGTTGTTTGTCTGTATTGCCAGTCACTAGCAAACAAACAAAAAGTGCACAGCTGTGCTTCAAAACCTTGTTGAGTGGCTGGAGCTCTTTGCTTTCTGTGCTGCATTTGGATAAGTCAGTGGACGCAGGGTTCAGAGGGAAGAACACATAGCCAGTGGGCCTCCAGACTCTCTGGTCTGCCTCTGCTTTGAACTTACAAAGTGGTCTTTCGAAACTGATCAACCTTTTTGGGAAAATGGGCCAATTCAGGATCCCTCGGCTCTGAGACAGGGTTTCCAGATTGGTTTTCCTTTGAACGTTGAGTCAGTTTGGAAATGGGGCGTGTTTTTTTTTTTTTTCTATTTGGTAGAGGTTTCCCCCTTGGAAGGGACAGGAGTAAGCTACAACAGTTTATCTAGAGGAGATGCCAAGGATTTCCTTTTGAAGGCTCCAGCCTGTGAAGTCTTGCATACTTTACTCATATGCAACCAGTACTCCCCTCCGGGGGAGCGCTCTTTGGCTGACCTGTGACCCAGTGCATATTTATAAGCCAGGACAATCAGATTAGTAGGAAATGAAAACACTAACACTCTCCACATAGTAGTTTCTGCTTAAATTTATTTTTTTGTCTTACTAATGGTGTGTTTAATCTTTTTTATTATTATTATTAAAAATTTCCACCTCCTGCCCCCCTCCCAATT
>LOEQ01002106.1:110106-122289 GCA_001685075.1 Bramus lutescens | reverse complement strand
ATCCCTCTTCTGCAAGGATGCCAGCCACCATGGATGAGGGGCATACTCCATTTCAAAACAACCAAACATCCCTGAAGACGTTCCTACGGTCGGTGGCACCTACTCCCCGTATGAGGTAAAGAAAACATCCAAATATCCCTCTTCTGCAAGGATGCCAGCCACCATGGATGAGGGGCATACTCCATTTCAATACAACCAAATATCCCTCTTCTGCAGGGATGCCAGCCACTGTGGATGAGGGGCATACTCCATTTCAATACAACCAAATATCCCTCTTCTGCAAGGATGCCAGCCACCGTGGATGAGGTGTGTACTCTATTTTAATAGGACCTTGTCTTGACCAGTCACCTCTGCTGTGACCAAGGAAGTTCCAGTTTTGAGGTGCTGAGGGCAGGGACACCACCTATGGTTTTGGGTGCTCTGATTGTTAGCACGGGCAACAGTATCCACTTTGTAAGGCAAGCTGGCTGGGTTAACTCCCCGGCGTCCGGCTCTCCTACTGTACTTGCATTGATCATTTAATCTCATCTCTAGATAATGTATGTTAAATGTCCTAGAGGAATAATAATAAAACAGCTTTCAGAAAAGGGTAAGAGCTAAAATATCCAGAGAACATAAAGATTAAAACAAATCATTGTCCTCATCCCATCATTTATGCATCTACCTACTTCCTTGCTGGACTAGCAATCGGAAACCACAGCCACGCAACTGGGAAATGGCATCAAAGCCTTCCACGGGAAGCTGTCAAGCCAGCAACACCATGTGGCTCCTGAGCTCTGTGCTCATGAGAACGTCAGGTAACTCTAGTCATTTATGGAATTCAGACTAGTGCAGTCATCAAATTAATTTCCCAAACATTTATATTCTCCACTAAACACTTGTGCTTAGGATTGGCCATGGAGAACACATGGAGAAGTGAGTTTATTTCTTTCAGAAGTTTGGGGACTATGCATACATTAAAACTTATGAATATTTAAAGACCATTCCAAGTGATAAATGTTATCAAATAACATTCTTCTCTTACAGCAACTGGATCTCGCTGCTCTTTTTTTTTTTCATTGCAAGGCTCACTTTCAAGAAGATAAGAACATGGCTTACTCCCCCCAACCTAAAACCTTCTAGAATTTACTAAGAGGCATCCTATGAAGAGAATAAAGAACAGAGATGGGTGTATAAGACATCATTATGTTAGGTTAAGTTGTTGTGAGTTTTTAAGCTGTAGCTGCTGCTCTTTGGTGCCTTCCAGTGGGTGCTCATGGGAAGCAGGGCAGCTGTCAATCTAAGCTGGTATTCGTAGGAAGAAGGCAGCTGCCCTGTGGTGTTTATCTGACCTAGGAAGCAAAAGCACATGGTGAGCATGGAGGAGCTGTGACACGGGAGGGGAGCCATGGTAGGCGCTTCTGTGCTCTTGACACCATGGACTCAGGAGAGCTTTTGCCTGGGTGTGGCCTCTGTGCAAACAATCTTCTGCAAGGAGACATCTGTCCAGCAAAGCTGTCCTAATTGATAGACAGTCAGGGTCAGTAGGGTGGCCCCTCATCTCTGAACTCTTAGTGAACTTTGTTTGCTTTCTTTGTTCCTGTTTTACTCATGCTTCCAGCACAGGAACGTAGGAACATCCATATGACGTTGGCTATGTGTCCCCCCGAAGGGGGATGGAGAGGAAGCTGATAGGAAGTTCAATGGGCCCTCTTCATGCTCTCAGCTCAGTGGTATTCGTACAGTCCCAGAGCTGTGCGAACACGATCCATCCTTCCAGGCACTTTCATCACCTACACAGGGTCTCCATACCTGCCGAGGGGTCAGTCCGACTCTCCCCCAGGTCCCTAGCAACCACTAATGTGATTTTCATCACCTACACAGGGACTCCATACCTACCGAGGGGTCAGTCCGACTCTCCCCCAGGTCCCTAGCAACCACTAATGTGATTTTTGTCTTTATGATTTTAACTGCTTTGGGTATTCCATATGGATGGAGTCATATAAAATCTACCTTTATATGTACAGTTTTTCATACTTATAATATTTTGGAGGTTATGCATGTTGTAGCATGTATCAGTCTTTGTTCCTTTGAATGGCCAAATAGTATTTATTTTATGGATACACCACATTGATTTTTTTGTATTAAAAATAAGCTATTTTTATTTATGTGTGTGGCTGTTTTGCTTGCATGCACATCTGTGTGCCGTGTGCAGTGTCTGCAGAGATCAGAGGAGGGTTGGATCCTCCGGAGTGAGAGTTGAGATGACTGTGAACTGCCATGTGGGTGCTTGGGAGAGCACCCTCTAACCTGGTCCTCTGCAAGAACAGCAAGTGTCTCAACCTCTGAGTCATCTCTCCAGCTCCATTCCACATTTGATTTGAGACAGGTTCTCACTGTGTATTGTTGGTTGGCATATGTCCGGTTCACATAGTTTAATTCCATCTCTGATTGATGGACAGCTGAGCTGTTTCCATATTTTGACTGCTGCCATAACATAAATTTTTTAAAGGTCATTTTTCTTGTTTCCTTCCATTTTGGGGTAGAGACTCTTAGGATAAAGGCATTGGCTATGGGCATATGGAGGTTTTGAAAAGGTCAGGTGTGCAGCATACCGACTCTAATGCTCTGAACGTCAATTCCTTCAGAAAGTGCTCCCCTGCCCTTCTTGAAGTGTCCAGCAGTGCTTGTAGACTTCCTCCTGTCTCGAGGTAGCTTGCACAGCTTTGGGATGAGCCAGCCCTGTGGTGGCTCGTTGTCACTACATGTCTCTTGCAGGTTGCCTTTCCTGTCTTGTAAGCTGGCCTTTCACTTCTCATGGCTTTCCAGTTGGTCCATGGGCTCGAGCTTCGCTTGCTTCATCCACACAAGTAGGATTCAGAGCTTCCAATACAAGCCTGACCAAGTGGCTAGCTCTCTCTGGTCCTTAATTTTCCTCTGTTAGATACAGGATATATGAAAACATGAAGGTGCCTTGTGGGCTTGCACAGGCCAGCGGTACAATGAGCACCGAATGGAAGACAATGTATGATTTTAGAAGCCTTGGTTGTTGAGTGAACAGCAGCCACAGACCGCTGCCCATGATACTTCCAGTGATGGGCATAACTTTCACTTGGGGGCTCTGCTGACTCTCTAAGCCACCCTGGCTCTGTCCTGAGTTTTATAATATCACTGGGAGCCCCACTGCTATTACAGCCCACAGCTGCTCGAGAATCCCTCTATGAATTATGTCAAGTGTGTCCTATGAGATTTTGCTCTGGTTCCCGAGTCCTGGTGTTAGCATGTGTTTTGGCTTGCTCGTCACATCAAGGCAGTTTAGTCTCACCCGCAATTGACCCCACACATCTGCAAAGCCCTGGTCTGCTGATGTGATTAAGTGATAACTTTTTAAGCCACACGGTTTTCTATCATGAAGCTTAGATAGACCTGGACACAATAAGAGACATCCCTTCTGGCTGCACAGTACCTTTGAGAGAGTTGCTGGTTTGTTGGTACCCACATCGCTCCTGGCCTCTCTAGTTTGTGCGTGTGACTTCACTGGAACCAGAATGTCACCTCACAAAAGAAATGACTTTTTTTTTAAGCTCAATTCTAGATGAAATAAAACTTCATCCTAACCCCTCCCAAACATGCCTCATGAGTTAGAAACAAAACTCATAACGTTTTCCTGTCACTGCAAGGCCTCATTCACCTGTTTATTCAGGCTTTTCCTGAATCTGGGTTACTGACGCTAGCGTCAGGCAGGAGGCCTCACGGAAGACCGTGGGGGGTCTTCTGGGTTAGTTTTAGGACAATGGCCATTTAGCTCAGACACGTGGGCAGGGAAGGCTGTTTCCATCCTGGGGCTCTGTGCAGCTTTGTGAGCGAAGGAACCTGGGCACACCTTCCTCTCCCTGACTACCCTGTAGGCGCAGGACCACACCCACGCCTCTGCTGCACCCATTCCCCGAGCCCACCCCTCCATGTCAGCATTGCCCTCCTTTGCTTCTGAGTAAAACCAAGCAGAAATTCTCCTCTACTGCATTCTCCATGTTATCTCCAGGCTACCCTTCAGAAAGACCGTGTGGGGCCAGGGCCAAGAACTCGGGGCAACAGGATTTATAGGACCGGTGTCTCATGACTCGAAATGGAAGGAATTTTAGGCCCTGTGCTCACAAGCTCATGTCAAAAAGGTCAACTCGTATTGAAAACAGGGCGGGGGACTCTGACAATAAATGGGAGGAGAGGAAGTAAGATTTGAGACTGCTTATCTGTCCTGATTAAATAGAGAGCTTTACCTTGGAAAATCCTATACCCATATATAAGACTCAGCCTTGGTCCCAGGGTACAGCCCTCCCCTGCCAGGCTCTGACCTTAATGGTCTATTATGGACAAGAGCCAGCACTAAAGGTTATTCCTCTGTGAAAGAGGACCCAAGGCTCTGAGTCCTTTAGCTAGGCATGGAAGGAAGCTGGGAGATGGAGAGGGTGCTGGGGTGGGCAGCGCCAGTCAATCCTTCCCGTGCTGCTCCAGGCAAGAAAAGATGATGCAGGACAACTGTATCTCATCTTCGGGATGCTGTGATTGGGTGAGAGGCATGGCGTCCCTAGTTTTTAGATGAAGGAGTATGTTCTTAGGGAGCTTATGCTAATCCTTCATCAGAAGCATTTAACAGAAGAGCTTATGAGTCTGAAGGAAAATAATCAAAACTTGATACAGAGAAATAGAACGAAGGAAAAGCGTGGTAGGGACCCAGAAATACGAGAGAGGTGCCACACACTTGGGTCAGGGGTTCGTAGAAACTAGCACAGAAGGGACAGACTGTAGATAGACAAGGGAGGAGGCTTGCGCAGAGAGCGGAGGAGGCTCGCACAGAGATCAGAGGAGCCAACATTGGAAGCCTGCTTTGTCTCATGCCAAAGCTCTCTCCTTATTGATTCATCAGGTGGGATGTGTGCTATGGTCCTGAATGGAAGCTAGAGCCCAAGTCTGAAACAAGACACTAAGTGTAGTCTTACAGCGAAGAAAGTTGCCACTGTTCCCCAAATCTGGGTGAGACCCCGTCTAAGGAGCAGTGGGGGCACCCACTGCTTTCCAGGTCCCATTCAGGGAGATGAGTGGGAGGCTCAGCCCTGGGTGTGCTGGGGTTCCCAATGCCAGTGTAAATGCTAGGGGCCGTGAGGAGGAGCCCTAGCACCTGGCAGTTTGCTGAGCTGGGAGTGAGCGGGTTCACTTTGTGCGTCACCAATGTAAGCATGACAGGGGAGTTTCTGGAAGGCATCCTGGGCTGTCTGGAGAGAGAGAACCCATACTTGAGAGTTTCTTGGAAAATTCAACCCAGAAACCAGCCCTTCCTCCTCCAAAAACTAGAGATTTTGTAGAAGTGGGTGAGATGGACTAAACTTTCAATTTTGTCACCCATAAAATGGTCACAGAATTGATGCCACTTCCTGCTCCATAGACGCTGGCGCATGGCTGCAGAACCTGTTGCATGGACAAAGTTCCATCCCTTCATCCTACTTCCTTTCTTTGGTCCACATGTCCCCAGAGACCTTGAGGTGTCTGTGAAAGACTTCTGAATTGTCTTTTCTATCTACTGTTCTAACCTATGGGAGGATTTCAAAACCTGGTCCCTGGTCCCTCCAGTCACTTCTGGAAGCTGAGAAAAAGTTCTGCAGTGGTCAGAAGGGCTAAAAGCCCCCAGGCAGTTCTGCTTCGTAGGTAAGTGGGAGCACTGCTGCCTCGGGCTGTATTCAGAAACCCTGATGCTTTTTGTAGGATTTTAATCTATCCCTGTTCAACTCTATCTGGTTCTGTAACATAGGAGCGTCCTCTCAAGTCTCTCTCCGCTGGTATTTGTAAAGGCAGGAGCAGAGAGCCACCATTCACAGCTAATACATATCTCAGCAGCTTTCGAAGCCAGCCTCACAGGTCCCAGGCAACCCACGCTCAGTAGAGATGCCCGCTGATGGCATCTGAGGAGGATGACAACTTCTAGCCCCAGAATATTATCTGGGAGACCAGGGGACAGTCTTGGAAGTGCAGGGCACAGAAGAACTAACAAGAAGGGCAGAAAGGGAGGAAGTTGTCTTTCATTTAATAACCACATATATCATCAGCATTTCTTTTTAAAATTTAAAGTAAACTTTAGGTTTACAAAAACATTACAAAGTAAATATGCACTCTGCTCTGCTCCTTCAAAAGTTAACTTCCCTGTAGTAAGCTTTCTCGTGGGCCACCAGCTCACAAATAATAACAAGGAAACTTATTAATTATGAGAGCTTGGCCTTAAACTTGTCTCAACTAGCTCTTTTAAATTAAATTAATCCATTTATATTAATCTATGTTCTGCCATGTGGCATTATGTCTCTTCTATCTTGTATCTCCTGTTTCCTCTCTGTGTCTGGCTGGCAACTCCACCTTTCTCCTTCCCAGAGTTCCCTCTTCCCCAGAAGTCCATCCTATACCTCCTGTCTAGTTATTGGCTGTTCAGCTTTTTATTACAGCCATTATAGCAATACACCTTCACACAGTGTGCAAATATCCCACGACACTCCCCAGAAACCAGTACAGTGACCACAATCAGGAAATGGGTGTTGCTACAAATCTGTTAGCTATTCTGCAGATTAATTTTGTAGAATTAGATGCAGATTTAATTTCAAATTAAATAATTCAGATCTCTCCAGTTGCCCCTTGAATGACCCCTTCAGTGCCAAGATAAGTCCATGGTTCCACAGTACTGTTAACTGTCACCTTCTCTTCAGCAACTTTGACCAGGACTAGTTTTTCTACTTTGCACTTGGTGACCTTGAGTGCTAGAAGAAGGCCTTAAATCCTCTGGGACTAGAGTTATAGACAGCTTTGTGCTTGAACCCAGGTTCTCTGGAAGGGCAGCCAGTGCTCTTAACTGCTGAGCCACCACTCCAGCCTTGAGGAATACCTTTGATGTTTATAATTCTGGCTTTGTCTTGTGTCTCTTAATGACTAATTTCAGGTATTATAAGCAAGGAAATCATAAGAAATATGAGTCCTTCTACACCACTGCATTTTTTGATCTAACAAAATACTTAAGAGCAAATGCTGTATACATGAGAGGCTTAATTTATATTTTGAGTGTCTATAGAATCTAAGATTGGGTTGCTTCATCAAATTGGACTCTGGTGAAAGTCTCTGGACAAACAATGGCATCTGGTGATATGGTGGGAAGATGGCCAGAGGGAGAAAGTTCATGGAGATACCAGAAGCCGGAGAGGCCAGGAGAAAAGCCAGGCTTAGCCTTGTATACCAACCTTTTTGAACTAACAGGGCTCTACAAACATGGCATCAGTTTTGTGGTGGTTTGAATGAAAATGGATCCCACTGGGAGTGGTACTATTAAGTGGTGTGGCCTTGTTGGAGGAAGTGTGTCACTGGGCGTGGGTTTTGAGGTTTCAGATGCTTAAGCCAGACCCAGTGTCTTACTCTCTATTTGCTGCCTGCTGATTCAGATGTAGAGATCTCATACCTCTCCAGCACCATATCTGTCTGCATGCTGCCATGCTTCGCTCCAGGATGATTATGGACTAAACCTTTAGACTGTAAGCCATTCCCTGATGTGGGATGTCCTTCTGTGTATGTGTTGCTTTTATTGGTTGATGAATATAGCTATTTTGGCCAATGGCTTAGCAGAAAAAGCCAGGCAGGAAATCCGAAGAAAGAGAGAAAGAGAGAGAGAGAGAGAGAGAAAGAGAGAGAGAGAGAGAGGTGTAATTGAGGGAGATGCCATGTAGCTGCTGAAGGAAAAAGATGCCAGAATATTACTGGTATATTGTCTTGTGGCAATACATAGATTAATATAAATGAGTTAATTTAATATGCAATAGCTAGATAGACTGATTTTTCTTTGCTTTATGTCTAAAAGCCACTTATAAATAAATACATACAATATTTGTCTTTCTGGGTCTGGATTACTGCACTCAATATGTTTTTTTCTAGATCCATCTATTTACCCGCAAATTTCAAGATGTCATTATTTTGTTTACCACTGAGTATACTCCACTGTGTAAATATACAATATTTTCATTACCAGTTCTTCAGTTTAGGGACATTTAAGTTGTTTCCAGGTTCTGGATATGACAAACAATGTTTCTATGAACATAGCTGAGCACATGTGCTTGTGGTATGATTGAGCATCCTTTGGATATATACCCAAAAGTGCTATTTCTGGATCTTGAGGTAGATTGTTTCTTAATTTTCTGAGAAATTGCCATACTGATTTCCAAAGTGGCTGTACAAGTTTGTGCTCCCACTAGCAATGGAGGAGTGTTCCCCTTACCCCACAACAACCCTAGAGAACCCAGACAACAAAGAGGACCCTAAGAGAGGGTACACAGAACTACACAGGAAGGAGAAAATGACAAGATCTCCTGAGTAAATTGGGAGTATGGAAGTCACAGAAGGGGGTAGAAGGGGAGAGGGAAGGAAGTGGGGCAGCAGACAAAATGTATAGCTCAATAAAAACAATAAAAAAGAGTGCTATCTAGGAATATGCCTAAGCCATTGGCCAAACAATGTTATAATTAATACAGTTTCTGTGTTATTATTCAGGTCTAGGCAGCTGGGAAATGAAAGTGCAGTCTCTGTTTACATAATGGTACCCAACATTCAGTAACATAATTCCATATAAAGCCTAAGGAAGCTTTTTAAAAAAGCACTTCTAGACCCATAAAAATGGGAGTCAATTGAAGTTTCTTGGTAGTCACATTTTTTTTCCAGATAAGCTTTGTTTGTTGGCAGTGAGCTGTGATGTAGCTACTTTAAAAGATGACTTCCTGGTTTGTGCTGGAAGCACTAAGGATTCTGGCTCTTTTGGGAGGTCCTCCTATGGAGCACTTAAATGGGATTTGTGAGCTGTGTGCTACTAGTTGCTTAATAACAACATAGACCTGCTGTGGTGCTGGAGCTGTGGGGAGAGCATGGCTCACAGAGGCGATGAACATACCTCTGCCATATTGGATGAGGCAAAGCCAACAGACAAAACTGCAGTGTTAGCCATGCCCACTTAGCATTAAAAAAATGCTCCTGGTGTAAAAAAGATTACAGATCCACAATAGGCAAATTCAGACATGAAAGACCTCTAAACAAGTCACAGTGTGTTTAAATAATATATGCAGATTTGGGAGAGAGAGGGAAAATGAATATAGACAGTTATAAAAAGAAATAAATAGTTTAGAAATAAAACAAAGTCTTTAAAGAGACAGTAAAAATATTATAAAACAAAAAGCCACATAAAGATGAAAAATACATACAGAGTCTGGAATATATATTTTCTTTGAATTTTTTGATTCCAGAGAGACATTTGAGTCTGATAGTTGCTAAGCTAAACCAATATATATATTTTAAAGGTATCTTGACTTCAAATTTTGAAGTTTTTTGCAAAAGAAGTTCTGCTTTTGTTTCTGTGGAGACTGGGAACCTGTGGATTCCTTCCAGGCTAATGAGGATTGACAGAACAAGATCCCCCTGAAAGGTCTCTGTGAACCCTAAAAATACTTTGTCCAACAAACAGCAGAAAGCAGTTTGGAGAAAACTACACCCAACTTCCCAAAATGATTGTTTATAAATATTTATTTTCATTTTAAAAGGGTTGGTTATAAATGGTTAATGATCACAGTCAATTTCTAAAAAATGGGAGGATGTGATATAGAGGTAAATACTTTACATTAGTATGGATTTTGGTCTATTGATGCAAATTTAAGGTTGATTTTGTTATACTACATACATCTATCTATACTTTTGTTTACTGTATTGTGCTTATGCAGCTCATTAAAAATGTTATGTATAGTTAAAATGTAGATTAATAGTAATCTATGGTAATCAAACTTCTAATTATGTTAATTAGGTTTTCTAGATATACAGAGATATATTTCAGTTAGATAGATAATCTTCAACACTTCAAAGATTTATGAAATGTGGCATTTAAAATGTTTTAAGAGCTTAGACTTTTCTCAACAGTGAGACATGTCTGCTTCTGGCAGAACCAATTATATCAGAGAGGTTAATGGACATCCAGGAAACTTTTATGGTATTTGCCTTCTATGTGACAAGGTTAGCTATTTGGGCAAGAAAGTTCTCTTACCTGGACTGCGTGACAGTATGCTGTATGAACTTGACATGCAGAAAACCCATAAAAATGACTGCTGAACTTACCAAAAGGTGAGATGATCCTTCAGAGTTCCTGATTTATGAAAGAGTCTGCCAGACATTCTGCAGGACATAGAAGAAAGTGACTGACAAACTGCCAATATAGGCAAAATGGTCTTTCAAATTTCCTGCTTCATGGAAAAATCTGCCAGATACTATGGACCTGTAGGCTGGTGATGGATGTCCCAACACCATAGAAGAACTCTGGGTGACTCTCTGGGCAGTGAGACGTCTCTATCAATTCTAGAGTTTTGCAAGTTGCCTAAATACATTTTCTGTTTACTTAGGTAATTTTATATCCTTCTTGAGTCTTTTATGGAACTGAAGACAGCTAGTAATAGTTATAGTTTTTTAATTATAATAAAAGATAAAGTAGATATGAAACTTTAGACTCACAAAGACAAGATAGATGATAGAATATTAAAATTTTTTGCCTAATACAAATAGACTAAATATTATAACTGTAATTTGTGCTTGATAACAGTTTTGTATATGTAATTTTACTATGTTAAAGTTAAATTCTTCCTTTTTAACTTGACAAAAAGGGGAGATGATCTGGTATGTCCTTCTTTATATGTGCTTCTTTTATTGGTTGACAAATAAAGCTATTTTGGCCAATGACTTAGCAGAGTAAAGCCAGGCAGGAAATCCAAACAGAGATAGAGATAGAGAGCAGACAGAGTTGAGTGTAGTAATGAGGGGAGCACGGGCCTGCTTTTCGTCCCGCCTGGCTCCCACACGGCTAGCTAACACCCCGAAATAACAACACACAAATTGTATTCATTTAAGCACTGCCTGGCCCANAAGGGGCCAAGCAGTTTCTTTATTAACCAATGAAAGTAACACATAGACAGATGATCCTCCTACATCAGTTGAGGAAGATGCTATGTAGCTGCCTAAGGAGAAAGATGCCACAGCCTCATGGTGTACATAGATTAATAGAAATGGTTAGCTAGGAATATGCCTAAGTCATTGGCAAACAGTATTGTAATTAATACAGTTTCTGTGTGATTATGCAGGTCTGTGCAGCCAGGAAATGAAATCATAGTCTCTGAATACAAGTCCCAGTTAAATGTTTTTCTTTATAAGGGTTGCCATGGTCATGCTGTCTCTTCATAGTGCACAACTTTGACTAAGAAAAGCCTCTTCAGGGAGAAGCATCCTCAGTGATTTAACAATGCTCTAGGGCATCCTTCTTAAAGTCCCCTCCACCTTTCCCATTGCTGTAGTACAAACCATACATCTGGCACACAAACCCATGAGGGAAAAAAACACATCTAACTGGTAGCATCTTCTCAGACACTACAGGAGGTGGTACATGACTGGAAATTTACATTTTCTAGAAAATCACTTTTGAAAAACATACACCCTTTTGAAAATTAACAAAGAATTTTTATTGAGCCAGGAGAGTGAAGCCACTTGCATTCTGTGGCCTACTGTGCTTTCCTGCATTATCTCTCATCCTTTTGTTTTCAAATGCTCCATGTCCCCCACAGTAGTCTTTTCTACCCACCATGGGTAGGAGGATCTTCATGACTTCTAGGACGGCTTAGTCGTTTGGGAAAGATCTGTATAATTGCTCATGACAATAGATCTAAAACGAAATAAAAATCTGGCTACTATCTATTGTCAAACAAACTTTTTTTCCTCTGGAAAGAAAGCTGGATATAACAAAAACAACTAAATGTGGTTGAGTAGACAAAGACACACATGCTTTGGCATGTGTGAGATTTGCCAGCAAGGAAAACATTAAACAAACTACAGAAGGCACAGCTGCTAACTGTGAACTAACTCGTGAATCAAAGGGGTGGGAGAGAGAGGAGGCCGAGTGGGATTGTGGGGGAGAAGAAGGGCAGTAATGCTTTAGCCTGTACTGTGGGAGTTGGTGGATTCATGATGTGCTGTTCTGAGTGACAGAGGCCAGAGGGTGCTTCTCTTACACCAACAGCATCTTCCTTGCTAGGGCTGTTGTGGAATTGATGTAGGAGGGTCATCTGTCTATGTGTTATTTTCATTGGTTAATAAAGAAACTGCCTTGGCCTT
>LOEQ01002106.1:45298-63736 GCA_001685075.1 Bramus lutescens | reverse complement strand
CCATCACCACCCAGAACATATCCTTCTCCACCACCGCCCAGAACATATCCTTCTCCATCACCTCCCTGGAACACATCCTTCTCCATCACCTCCCCAGAACACATCCTTCTCCATCACCACCCAGAACATATCCTTCTCCATCACCTCCCCAGAACACATCCTTCTCCCTCACCTCCCTGGAACACATCCTTCTCCATCACCACCCAAAACACATCCTTCCCCATCACCACCCAGAACACATGCTTCTCCATCACCTCCCTGGAACACATCCTTCTCCATCACTATGCATAACACATCCTTCTCCCTCACCTCCCCGGTACACATCCTTTTCTCTCACCTCCCTGGAACACATCCTTTTCCCTTCCCTCTCAGAATACATATTTCTCCATCACTTCCTCAGAACACATCCTTCTCCATCACCTCCCTGGAACACATTCTTCTACCTCACTGCTCCAGAACACATCCTTCTCTATCACCACCCAGAACACATCCTTCTCCATCACTGCCCAGAACACATCCTTCTCTATCACCTCCCTGGAACACATCCTTCTCCATCACCACCCAGAACACATCCTTCTCCATCACCACCCAGAGCACATCCTTCTCCATCACCACCCAGAACATATCCTTCTCCATCACCTCCCCGGAACACATTCTTCTCCATCACCTCCCCAGAACACATCCTTCTCCATCACCTCCCCAGGACACATCCTTCTCCATCACCACCCAGAACACATCCTTCTCCATCACCACCCAGAACATATCCTTCTCCATCATCACCCAGAACACATCCTTCTCCATCACCACCCAGAACACATCCTTTTCCATCACCACCCAGATCATATCCTTCTCCATCACCTCCCTGGAACACATGCTTCTCCATCACCTCCCCAGAACACATCCTTTTTTCTCAATGCCCTCTCTCTTAGTCTCTAAATCCTGTCAGGCTTACTCAGAAATAGCTTCTTGTCCAATCCCATATCTTCTCAGCAAGGTGAGGCCATTGTCTTACCAGGGTCTTCTCTGGATGAGGACAGTGGTTTCCTTTCTCTTCTACCTGCCATGGTGCTTTCCCTCATTGTGGTCCAGGGATGCAAGATCTTAGCAAGGTGAAAGCATAATGCTGACTGCTTTAGTTGTTGGGTTAAAGATTTGTGCTGTCTTCATCATGCCAGATTTCCTGAATGCAAGCTAATTGAATCCGATTCTAGAATTCTCTCTCTTCCTCTACCCCATCCCCCTCTCTGGTAGGGTTCAGGATGCCATCACTATGTATGACTGGGTTGGCTTCAAGCTCCTTGCAATCTTCCTGCATCTGCCTCTGTAGGGCTGGGACTATAGGGATGCAGCACCATGACTGGTTTTATTTTGTTTGATGCATTCCGTCTATAGTATCTCTGACACAAATGTCATCTAGTCACATAGGAAATCACACCATCCCTCTCCCACAACTCTACCACTCTACACAAGCTGAGCTTCCTGAGCTCTGCAAAACCTTCTCTCATTCTCCAGGGCAGCGAAGTCTTTCTAAGAGCCCCAGCAGCTCTGTGCAGACTTCCATTCACCCACTCCAACCCCACTCTTTATTCAGGCACCTTCCAGCCTCAACCAGCTCTGCTTTAAGGGCATGGACCTTCTTCTCATAGCCTGGCATTCAGCAGGCGCTGGATATTTTGTAGAATAATTCTATGAATGATAATGTGAGTAGTTAGGACTATTCATGAATTTCATTTAGAATGCAGCCAAGAATCGTTTTGTTTATTAAGATGATGAAAATTTCAAATTAATAATAGGAGTCCTAAAGGAGGATATGCTTTATTATTATAGGTCCTGCAGAGGTGCTGGTCTATTTATACTTCAAAGTAACCTAATAGTGGTTAGATAGCTCAGTCAGTAAAGTATTTCTCATGCAAGCATGAAGCCCTCAGAACCCTCATTCAAAAGCCAGGCGTTGGTATGTGCTTCTGACTCCAGCAGGGAGAGTGGAAACAGGTGAATCCCTGAGGCTCACTGACCTGCTTGTTTAGCCTCACCAGTGAGCTTCAGACCAAAAGAAGACCTTGTCTCAAAAATCCATGGTGAAAGGCACCTGAGGAATTCCAACAGAGATTACCTCTGGCCTGTGTGATAGAGAAGAGGGGCAGGAATTGATGAATCCCTGGAGCTTACTGCCTAGTCAGTGACCAGCTGAATTAGTGAGTTCTGGGCTCAATGAAGACACCTTGTCTCAAAAATTAAGGTAGAACATAAGAGAACATAACAGAAGATGCTCAATGCCAAACTCTGACTTCTATGTGCACATCAAAACATGCACACATGCACACACGGAAGCATGCAGGCACTCATGCTTGCACACTTGCAAGCACACACACACTCACTCATGTTCGCATGCACACACACACACACACACACACAAACACAAAGGTAAAATTTCCTCTTCCTGCTTACTGTTAAGGAAGCAAAGGGTGGAAACTATTTCAAAGGAACAGCAGGTGCTAGCTAAGAAGGGTTAGAACAAGTTCGGTTGGACCCACATTGCCCACGGCATTCGGACTCCTCCTATTAGAAGCATGTTCCCCTCCTCGAGAGCAGTTCCTCCACCTCCCCCCACCCCCGCCATTTTTGTGTCACTTTGCTTGGAAGCTGGATCTGGGTAACTCACCATCAGAACATGGGTTATGGTCCTCAGGTTGTCTCCTGCACTCTCAGCCATTGAATAACCACTTGCTACTGCTATCCAGGGTGAGCGTGCACTAATGTGAGCCAAATCTGTCCCATGTGCCACTGGGATGGACCATGGTGCCCAGGGCTCTTTCCTTGCTTTGCAAGAGAGAACTCTGAAGTGCCACAGCTCAGAAGGAAAGGGATCCTGGCGGTCGGGAGCCAGGGAATAGCACAGGCCACAGTAAGCATAGCAGTTTACAGCTCTGCGCTAGGGAAGGTTTCCTCAATGTGACAGCACTGCCCGGGCAGGAAAGGGCTTCCCCAGTGAAGCTCTTACAACTTGGGTCTGACGCTCCAGGAGTGGAGCAGCTCAGCTCTGCTCGGGGAAGGCTTCGCCAGCCAGAGTGTTACAGTCCTACTTCTCGGCTCCATCTCTGCTCAGGTGAAAGAAGGTTTTCACCCAAACCTCGTTCAAGAGATTTATTGGGAGCGAAGAATCCAGAGAGTGGCTGTCTCTACCAGGGTGGAAGGAAGAGAGTGGCTGCAAACTGAACAGAGCAGGGCTTATGGAGGACTTCTTAGGGGCGGAATTTTGCCAGGGAGAAGGGGGATTGGTTAGTTTTCTCTGCTCAGGGATTGGTTAGTTTAGCTGCTCAGGGGCAGAGATGGCTGATTTCACAGTCAAACTGTGTTTCTTCCGCTGGACTTTTTAAGCTTTTTGACTCTAGTTTTAGGTCCGGGGCATATTTCTTCCACGGACTTTGATTATCAGGCCAAAGTGTGTTTCTTTGGCACTGGTTCCAGAGTCAGGGCATGTTTCTCTGGTTCTAGGCTCAGATCTCAGATCCAGGTGGGTGACTTTCACTGGCTCTAGTTTCAGTGCCAGGGTGGCTTTCTTTGGTTGGCTTTGATTTTAGAGCCATGGTGGGTTTCATTGGCTGGCCCTTTTACCCTGCAAGCCTAACAGCACTTGGCTGGGCCCTGGGGGAACCAGCCACCTTGCTATTGTTCAGCATAATGGGGGTGAGATAAATTAGGTAAACTGAGGCAGAGAGGCAGGGCCACATGGAAGCTGTTGTTTAAGACTTAAGGGTAGAGGGTCTCCGTCCACCTAGAGACACTCAAGTTTCGGTCAGACCAGATGTGAGTCAGTTCCAAGACAGCCAGAGCTATTACACGAGAAATCCTGTCTCACAAAACCATAAATAAATAAGAATGAAAGAATGAAAAAAAAGATAAGTAAAGCAAAAAATTAAAAAAAAAGACTTAGGGATGCAGGACAGTTTCAGCTGCAACATTTTTCTTAGAATCTATACCAAAAATGACACATTTATTTTAGCAAACTTAGAAAGTTCAGCAGACAGAAGTTATCTGCCAGGATATGGAAACTTCAGAGCATTTCAAGGCATCCAACTGGTTCCAGTTTTGTTTCCTGTTGCTGTGATAAAATCCTTTACGAAAGCCATTGAGGAAGAAGCGATCTGTTTGGCTCACAGTTCCGCGTTATTGTTCATCATTGCAGAGCGGCCAAGGTGGCAGGGACTTGAAGCAGCTGCTCACAGTCAGTCAAGAGCAGAGAGAGAATGAATGCATGTCTGTGCTCTGCTGGCTCTCTCCTTTCCCCTCAGCCTGGGATCCAGTCCACTAGTGGAGTGTGGGCCACATTAGGATGGGTCTTGACACCTCAATTCACACCATTAAAACATTCCTTATAGATGTGTCCACAGGACAACCTCATCCAGACAGATCCTCATGGAGGACTTCCAGGATTCCGGGCTTTGTCGAGCTGGCTATTAAACTAGCCAGCACACAGACCTTCATTCTTCTCTGTTTGTAAGGATAGATCTCAGTTCTGAGAGGAGTCTTCCATTTTACTGAGCATCCTTCCTGCATACCCTTAGCTGGTGTTCCTAGTAGTCCTGTGACTGGTCTCCAGCTGTTCTGGAGGTGACTGTTCAGACAGATGGCCTCCTGGGGTTTGAAAATGTCTCAAGGGAAAGAGTGAGAAATGAAGAGATGTCAAGGTTAAGTGATTGATCCGACATCACCGAACAAACCCACAGCATCTGGCTTAGGCAGAAGAACTGAGGGAAAGATGCAACAATGGCAATGACCTTGTTTGTCTGTCTCCTTTTGCATCTGCAGATAGTAAATGCAGGTAGAGGCTCTTTCTCTGATCACTGAGAACAAGTCTGCCCTAGAACCTGGGATGTGTAATTCTCTCTTCAGAGCTTCCAGAGGTTCTTCTGCTAGACACTCACTCAGTGTGAGGAGACTGAAAAAAACAGGAAAGTTTTGCTTACCATGGTCATGGATGGGTTGGAAAGCGAGCGCTTTGAAGGGAGATGAAGGCAAAGGTCATTAGAGGAGGAAAAGGCACACTGTGAATGACCATAGTCGTTGCTCTGAATTCAAAGTAACTGTATAGAAGGGAAGGGTGAACTAGACCCGAGGGAGGAGTCAGGCTGAGATCAAAGGAAGTGGGTGGAAGGGTTATTCTCTTATTTGACAAATGGGTTAAAAAGGGTCACAGGTGGTATTCACAATGGGAATAGGAAGCATGTGATAGAGAGGCAACTTAATGTAGGCCTTTAAGATAAATGGCAGTATTACTGTGTGTGTGTGTGTGTGTTGTTGTTGTTGTTGTTTGAGACTGGGTCTCATACAGCCACTTGCCTCAGATTCCCTACATATCCAAGCAAGACCTTGAACTCTTTATCTGCCTTTACCTCTGGGATGGTTTGAATGTAATCGGCCCCCATAAGCTCATAAGGAGTGGCACTATTAGGAAGTGTGGCTTTGTTGGAGTAGATATGGGTTTGTTGGAGGAAGTGTGTCACTGGGGGGTGGGCTTTGAGGTCTTATATATGCTCAATCCATGCTCAGTGTTACAAACCACTTCCTGTTACCTGCAAGTCAAGATGTAGAACTCTCTGCTACCTCTCCAGTACCAGGTCTGTCTGTATCCTGCCAGGTCCCACCATGGTGGTAATGGGACTGAGCATCAGAACTGTACATCACCAAATTAAATGTTTCCCTTATAGGAGTTGCTATGGTCATGGTGTCTTTTCCTAGCAATAGAAACCCTAACTAAGACTACCTCCCGTGCTGGAATGTAGATGGATGTGAGCCACCACTCCTGGAAATGTCCCCATGGGTTTTTTGTTGTTCTTTTCTGTTTTGTTTTAGGAGGAAGCAGAGTTCTGAGTTTCAACAGCTTGCTCAAAGTCACAGAGCTCTGATGGCCATTTCTAGGCCGAAATTCTGGGTCCTTCATTCCAGTACCACTTGAAGTACCTCTCAGTGTTGCTCACTTGGAAGTAAGCAGAGGGCAGGAGGCATTTATGTGCTGGTTTATTTCTGCTGGGAATTTCTGTGGCCAAGGATTATCCCAGGGGCTGACACCTATCCCCTATGCACCTTTGAGTCCCTCTTGTTCAGGCTGATGCTTCCTGGTCACACGAGAGTCTCAGGGTAGGATGGGGAAGGCTTCTAGCCCAGAGGCCTTGTCAGGCCTTGCCTGCATGAGCCTTTCAAGCTTACGATGCTGCTGTGCTCTTGCTGTGGCAAGGTGGGAGAGAGTGTGAGCATGGTCAGTCGAGAATGTTCCCCTGACCTGTTACAAGTAAACAGCGTGACTTCTTTTGTTTCTGAAGACCTTCTGGTCTGAATTGCTTCACCACTGCCCAAGTGGACTGGGTATCTTAAATGCTATTGGCTGAAGGAGCAGAGTATGCTCCCACAACACATGGCTTATAGTCTTTCAGTTCTGGCTCAGAGACTAAGTTTTCAATGTTGTTGAGGCTCAGAAAATGGTGTTCTATAGTATGTGCTTTTTGCAGGCAACAGAGGAAGTGATATCAAGGTCTCTTTTTTGGCTCTCATGCTGATATTTGAGGGGAAATTTTCCTCTGTATACTATGAATATGTTTTTATTACTATTGATTAATAAAGAAACTGCTTTGGCCTATGGCAGGACAGAATATAGGTAGGGATACACACACACACACACACACACAAACACATAAACTGATTGATGCAGGGAGAAAGAAGGCAGAGTTAGGCAGATGCCATGTAGTCACTCAAGAAGCAAACAAGATGTGAGGTAACAAGCCACAAGCCCCTTGGTAAAATATAAAATAATAGAAATGGGTTAATTTAATATGTAAGAGCTAGCTAGGAAGATGCCTGAGCCATTGGCTATACTGTTGTAATTCATATAGTTTTATGTGATTATTAGGGACTGGCTACTGGGAAATGAAAGCTCGGTCCCCATTTACAGGAAAAAATTCAATGCCGTACACAGAACCTGGAGGACTGGGTCCCAGAGTACTGTTCTCTATGGCTCAAGCCTTCCTCTACAAGGTGGTGACTGTCCCTGAGAAACCCACTATAGTCTCTCACGCCTCTCTCTCCCCTGAAGAAGGCGTTTAAATCTCAGCCATTTCCCACTCCTTTGAATTTAAACTTTGAATGATTCCATGAACACATATATGGATGCTAACGTTCTTTTCTCTGGTCAAAATACTGTCAGTTTGTTGCAAATGTGAACCTTCAGAGGGAAGGTTCAAGCTACTCCATGTGTAGATGTGTGCCCTCTCTAGGTGGTGACAGTGGCCCTGGAGTGCACAGCACAGCTCTTAGATGACACAACAACAGTCAGCTGTTCTGACATCCAATAGGAACGGTAACAGAATTCTCAATGCTTCTTTGATTTAAGGGCTCAAGTACTTTAAATTTCATTTCAAGCTCAGTTTTCCAAGGGGCTCAGCAATGTAGAGAATGCTGGAAGGGCTTAAAGAAGCTGAGTGTGAGACACTGGCAAGGCTGGCTTGCCTTTTAGGCCTCCTCTAAAGAACACCTTGAATTTTGTGTTCAGAAGGCTGGGCAGAAATTGCCTTGGTTTGAGCCTAATTGGAAAGGAAATGTCAGAGACGAAGACTTAAGAAGAGTTTTAATGGCTGTCTTCCACAGCAACCTTCGGAGAGCGATCCAATCTGCTGTTGCCAGTGGACACAGACTTCAATGAACTACAAGGGAATCATTCCTCTGAATGGCTTGAGACAGTGTAGGTGAAGGAGACAGGTTTGTCCTGAGAGCTCCCTGCTAGTGAGAGGGCTTAAAGCAGGCCTGTCTGTGTGTCCCCTTGTGTCCTGCCTGGCACCTTTTTCACCATATTCTCTTCTGACTGACCCCAGATAGGTGAGATTGGGTTTGTTCAGGGTTGCATGCCTGTAGACCTGGCCCTAGATAGAGCTTTCTTAACCTCATCGTAAATCCTCTGTAGAGGTATGTGTGTGTCCGTGTCCACGTGTGCACACATGTGTGTACCTATGTGTATGTGTCTGTATCTATTAAGCCAGCTTAGAATGGGCAGCTGTACTCAGATCTGTGGTTTGTATAGAGTTACATTATTTCCTTCCCATCACCCTGTGGTACTGGAATTCCTCAGCTTAGAGCTCAGAAAGGTCCTGGAGATTGCCCTGAGTGAAATCCAGGTTTTCTTCTTTTGTTTACAGCATTTGTCCTTGACCAGGATTTTGCATCTCTGTCTCTCGGGGCTTTTCTTTCTCTCCTCTGGACTTTCTTTAGAACTTTTCTTGAAGAGCAGAAGTAAAAGGTGTGCTGATGATTTGGGGCTTGAAAAGAGCCCTGGGATCTGAAAGGGCTATGTGTGCATAGAAGCCTCTATGTACTTCCCTGCTCTTTGCTAGAGGCCAGGCGTGCCTGTCTGCCCCCACACAGTACCGCGGCTACAGGCATGCATGGTTTTGCTTTTTCTTTATACGTGGATTCTGGGCATTGGCATTCAAGTTTTCATGCTTGTGCAGCAAGCACTCTTACCCACTGATCCTATTTCCAGCCCCTTGTTACTTAACTTATTTATTCATGCCTTTGAATGTCTTTGTGAGTCTATGTGCACACATGCGTGTGAAGGCTGGAGGGCATGGGTCCCCTGGAACTAGAGTTACAGGAAGGTTGGGAGCCCCTCGGTGGGTGTTGCTTCAAACCAAACCTAAGCTCTCTGCAAGTGCAGTACATGCTTTTAGCTGCTGATCCATCTCCCCAGCCACATGGGGTACTTTAGAAATGCTGTGTTTTTATCTTCTTAGTGTGTGTGCACGTATGCGGTGCATGTGTGTGAGTGCACACACCATGGCACACATGGAGCAGTCAGAGACCAGTGCTGTGGATTGCTCCTCTCCCTCCACCTTTATGTGGGCCCTGGGGATTGAACTCATATTCCCTGCTGAGCCATCTCACCAGCCACATGGGGCACGTTTTATTTGACATTTTGCTTTGAGATTTTGCAGGGTCCTATTTAATGAAGCCCAGTTGATGGCTTCTTCTGAATCTGTACTTTACTTGTGCACTGCGGAGCTTCGATCTGTACTGGTTTGGACCCCTTTCCAGCAGAGCCAGGACAGGAGACCCCAGACAGGAACTCATCAGACCTTTTCCAGTTCTCAGCCCTGTCTAAACTTCAGTCTCCAGGACAGTCATCTCTTCAACACCATTCCAAACTCAGTCATCTCCTCAGCTTGTAACAACATGGGCAAGGTGACAAGTCCTTTGTCACATCAGGTGCGGTGCGTATGTACTGATGACTTTTGGGGTTCATCTGCAGTCCGTTCTGGAAAACATCAGGCACACATGCAGGATGACTTTTGGGGCTCTTCTGCAGTCCATTCTGGAAAGAGGGATGAGTCAGTGCTTGTGTCTCCACGCTTGTGGGAACACTGCAGAGCTCAGAGCCAGTGGGTGACATTATCTTGAGTGATAGCATCATCTCTTGTAACTGATGTCTCCAAAAGTGTGGGTGCCTCAGACAGATACAGCGATTCAGTGTCTTTGCAGATGATTATCTTAGATTTTATCCAACATCTGCTTTAAGGAGGGATGGTGACACAGCAAATGGCCATTTGCTCTTTCCCTTGCATCCATGGGTTGGTTGGAGATATTATGATTGGGGCAGTCTAAGTCACTCCCAGCTGAGCACAGTTGTGAAGTTGCTCAGCTGATGAGTCAAGCAAAGGTTGGCCAGTTCAGAGTGGTAACAACTGGGTTGCTTAGCGCACCATGGGTATGTTTTTTTCAGAGTCTCACACATTCCTCTTCAGAGAAGCTCAGGCATGTTCTTGGGCTAGCCTGTACATGATCTTATGACAATCTCAGAGGGAGAAGAGAATGCTCAAATGTTATTTTTCATGACTATCTACTTCTAATCTATCTATCTTCCATCTATCTTAGATAGATAGATAGATAGATAGATAGATAGTACCTACCTATCTATCTATTTATTCCTTTTATTTTTTAGACACGGTCTCACTACATAACTCTGGCTGGCCTTGAACTCACAGACACACCTTCCTCTGCCTCCCAAGTGCTGGAATTAAAGCTGTGTACCATTGCACCTGAATTAAAATATATTTTAACCTGAAAATAACTGTACATAGTTATGGGCTACCCTGTGATATTTTGGTACATAAATGCAATGGGTAAAAGTTAAATCAGTAATTAGCATATCCATTGTCTGAAAGCAGTTCTTTTATCTATCGTGTTCTAAAGCATGTCTCCTGTTTAAAGTTCTGTAATTTCTGCTATTTTCATGTATTTCCAAATTATTGTTAGCACTAGTCACCCACTGTGTGGTCAACACTACAGTGTGCCTTCTCTCTAACTGTATTTTTCTACAAAATCATCATCTCCTTTATTACCTCCTATTTCCTATTTCCCTGAGTGAAAATACAAAGTAGTAACCTTTATAGTCTTGGCATGAACACACACACACACACACACACACACGCACACACACACACACACACACACACACACACGATACAGGGTCTCACATATCCAAGGCTGTTCTCAGATCCTCTATACAGCTTAAAATGACCTTGAGCTTCTGATCACCCTATATTCACCTCCAAAGTGGTGGGATTTTAGTCCTGTGACCTTAACTCTGGTTTATGTGGGTGCTGGGAATTGAACCCAGGACCTCGTGCATGTTAGGCAAGCATTTAACTGGACTTCCCCCAATTCCCTTCTTAACTTTTTTTTTTTTTAAACCTTTCACTGTCATATGGGATACTGTCCCATTGAGTAAGGATGCCGCATGCCATGGCACAGAGTCAGAGTGGACAGGGATGACAAAATTACAGAATGAAACACACTGAGACAGATAGATAGTGTGGTGGTTTCTAAAGGAACGGCCTCCATAGGCTCATATATTTGAATGCTTGTTCTGCAGTTTGTAGAACTGTTTGGGAAGGATTAGGAGGTGTGGCAGTGGAGGAGATATTTGAGGTTTAAAAATTCTACACCATTTCTAGTCCCCCCCCAACCTCTGCCTTGTGCTTATGAACCAGATGTGAGCTCTCAGCTACTTCTCCAATGCCATGTCTGCCTGTCTACTGCCATGTTGTACTATGATGGTGACGGATTCACACTCTGAAACTGTAAGCAAGCCTCAATTAAAGCACCATGACCAAGTTAACTTATAAAAGGAATCATTTGTCACAGCAGTAGGAAAACAGCTAAGATAGATAGTGAGGGCCTTAAAGGAGGGTGTCAGCATCCTCCATCTCCCTCTGGTCTCAGCCACGCAAATCTCATTCTACAACCAAAGCCCAAGGGTCAGGGCTCACAAGCTCTTGCAAACAGACTATCATGGAAAGCAATGTTAAGTCTCACTGCTGACCACTAAGGAAACTAGTAGATGTCACTGCTGGGAATACAGCCTGCCTGGAGAGGGGAGACAGGGCAGGGGGTGACGGTTCTGATATTTCTGTCATTTAGGTTTGTGACTCTGGCTTCTCTGAATAAATGGAGCCCTCTTGTTGAGTTATGAGGACTGGGCCATTGTCACCCTGGTACTGACTCTGCACTTGCAGACAGGTGATAAAACCTGTTTTCCTCTTCTTAGGGCTTGAGTTAGGAAGGACAGGGTGGCTAAGCATTACCACATTGCTGTTTTATGCCTCCGGGAGATGTCGTCAGTGTTGGAAAGCTGATAATGGCTTGTCAGAATCCAAGAGTCATGAAAATGATGTAATACACATACCTTTTTTTTTAAAATCAAAGGCCACAGAAACCAATTTATATGTTGTGCATTTCTGACCCTTCTTTCTAACTACAGGAGAAAAATGATAAATATTATTAAAATATCACACAGTTCCAGAGGAAGCCCAGAACCTCTTAGACACCGCATTTATATTACGCTATAAACATCTCTATAATTTGGCAGATGATTTTTTTAAAAATAGTTTTTAGAGTCTACAGAAATTTTCCCGTGTAATGTGAGCTTTTTATCATCTCATCCAAACCGGGACCTGCTGCACTGCGAGGGACCCGCTGCACTGTGAGGCATGCCACATTTACTGCATCTCACATGGATGCCAGGGGCAACCAGGCTGCTGCTTAACGAGGATGTATAATAGCTAATTGCATTTTGGGCCATTGGTTTGCCACTGTGATGGTGCCAAGTAGCGGTTTCAAAAGTGAAGCAATGAGGCCAATTCTGACTCACTCATGAGCCTACAAACCACAAAACAGCCTGTTTCCCTGGAAGAGGATGTTCCCAAGTACTTTGGCTCACACCACACTAGATCCTGTCCACCGCTAGACTCATGTAAATCCTGTGTCTAGAATCTTTTTGGAATTCTTTATGTCAGTCATCTGTTGTAATCCTCAGGTAACTCAGTCTTTTCCACATCCAGTTTCCACACCCTGCAAAGACAGAGCCTGCCTGTGAGGAAGGCAGTGTTTAACCGCCCTCACTAATGGCTTCAGATGAAAGCGTTTCCAAGGTGCTCAGGTTCTGAGGAGATTTACACCCTGCTCATTGAGATGCTCTGCAAGTTGGGGTATAATTTGCAAGTACATAAAGGAAGAGAATGCTTAGAATATAGAGTATTCTGAGCCCATCTATTGATGTCTGTATTTATTAAGTTCTTTGTAAATCTCAGTGTTGAAGATATCTTGTGACTCAAAATGCAGCTCATCATGAGGGAGTCAGTGTGGCTAAACAGCAGGATTCACTCATCATCAGAGTACAAATAGTTATAAAATAGAACAATCTGGAAAGTGTGTATGGGTGGGGGAATGGTTGAAACACTGACCAGAATTTGTGACTCAGTAAATTCTATGTGCCTGACATTGCAAAAGGCATTCAACCTTGTTCCAAAGGCCTCTTTCCCCTCCTCCTTTCTTGGTTTTTGTAGGTAATAAAACTGGAATGTGTGTGTTTGTGGATGCAGTTTCATGCCTTGCTCTGTATTCACTTTATTACTAGAAGATTCCTAGACGTTATTAAAATATGTGCCCTCTATATTTCATTGTTCAGGATCAAAAAAGTACACAGAAAGGCCAGAGTTCCGTTGGAAAGCTTTATCTCTGGAGGGTGCCCAATGGCTGCCCACCTGTAACAGAATGCTGCTCACCTGTGCCCAAGTCCTGGCCCTTGAGATGAGTCCCTGAGCTGGAGGATTGCTCCGCTTCCCACTTGCCTTCTCCCTTAAGCTTGCTTATTCTGTATTTTCTTCCTCTGAATGCCATTTTGTTACTACATGTGTGATTTGGGGGTTATCTTTGGTTTGGTTGACTCTCGGGTCCCTTTAGGCACCATATTCTGGAACCCATGGGCAATCTTGTATCACTTGGGCATCCAGCTGAGGCTCAAGGGAGCCTGGCTTCATCAGAAAGAAATTGAGGTGCAAAAGGACACTAAGATGGCCTTTATGAATCTCTAGAGCAATATGACAATGTTAGTTATGCATTCCAAACTACGAGTTTCTTCCTAAGCTGTCCTAGTGCCTCCACCAAGGAAAGGATACAGCTTTTTCAACTTGGTTCATGGCTTTGACTTTTGCTACCTCTAAAGCTTAGGAAGTTCATTAACCTCCTGTTGTCAAAAGCGACACTTTTGCTTTCTCCATCCTTTATATCCAGTCCTGGCTCTAGAAATCTGGGGCACTGAACTCTTGACTTCATCATCGTTTCCCTACATTTCTAGTATTTGAGTTTCCATCCCTTTTCCCTTCAGTCTTGTGACTTTTAGATTTGAGAATCTTAGTAGCTGTCCTTATTTGACAGTGTCATTGTGGCTGTAGCCATTACTGCAAAGGCAGCCACCTGCCCACTGATCCTTTCTGTAGATATTTGGAAAAGAGTGGCTTTGTATAGTGATTACCACCAGTAAGAACTGTCCCCACTTGAGGCTTGTTCTCTCCTTCCACTGTTTTCTCTAGGTGCATCTACCATGTTGCATGTCCAGGTTTCCTATTTAGGAAAAATCTTCCCTCATTGTTAAGAGAATGCTTTATGCTTCCTGATATTATATTTAGCTTCATATTTTGCATGTATGTGCGTATGCGTAGTGAGGTCAGATGTTAATTTCAGTGTTGTTCTTTGAGAGCTAAACACCTTGTGTTTTGAGACAGGGTCTCTCTTTGGCACCTGGACTTAGTCAATTAGGCTAGGCTGGGTGGCCAGCAAGCCCTAGGGATTCTTCTGTCTTTGGCTTCTCAGCGCTAGGATTATAGGTATCACCATGCTTGACTTTTCTCACAATGATGCTGGGAACCATGTATCAGGTCCTCATGCTTGTGTGAAAAACATTTTTGGGCTGGGTTATCACCCCAGTCCCTCAAGTTCCATTAATTTTTGTCATGTCAACTGTTCACTCCCCATGGGCATATAGACAGGAGGACTCATCTTAGGAACTATATAAGAGCGGGTAGGAGATACGTACTTGGTTTCTATGCTCTGGAATTCAAAGGAGAGATTGTTCAAGGAAGTGGAGTTGGGGTCACCAGAATTGAATGACACTGAAACCACTGGAATGGATTAGATCTCCGGAGGAGATGCTGAGGGATGGGGCAAATGCTGCTGAACTCAGCTCACACAGACATTCCATTCCCATCTCTTGAGCTCTGCTCATCACTTCAGCACACCCAGCTGTTGAAGCATCCACTCCCACGTGGCTGTGCTGTATGGCCATAATTTTTTAACATCCTTCAAGGATCTAGTTTATGTGTGACTGGTGATATTTTCTTGTTAATTACAATTTAGTTGAAAATGCTTAGCAAATTGTTTTTATTTCTCTTGTAAATGGAGACTGCACTTTCATTTCCCACCATTCAGACCCACATAATCACACAAAAACTATATTAATTACAAGACTATTTGGCCAATGGCTCAGTTATATTCCTAGGTAGCTCTTATTTCTTAAATTAATCCATTTCTATTAATCTGTGTATTGCCACAAGGTTGTGGCTTACTGGAAATGTTCTGGCATCTTTTGCCTTCAGTAGCAACATGGTGTCTCCGTAACTCTGCCTTCTTTCTCCCTGCATTCAGTTTAGTTTTCCTTCTTACCTATATTCTGCCTGGCCATAGGCCAAAGCAGCTTCTTTATTAATCAATGGTAATAAACATGTTCACAGCATACAAAGAGGAACCTCACATCATTCTCTTTTGCAATCAGAGAGACTAGATCTCTTAAACACCTCTGCCCATCTCTTTTACTCTGTCTTCCCTCATTTTTTCCTGCCTCCACCTCATTCCTCATTTGGCCTAAAATCCAGAAGGGAACTAGCATCTCAGCCCTGGGGAAGGAGCAAGACCTAGCAATAACATAACCATTTCTCAGGACCATCATCAACATCACAATCTACTTCTCTTGAATCTACTCCTCTCTCTATTCACTGCTGTGTATATGGCTCCTGATTTAATGATGGCTCCAATTATTATTTTTTGATGGGGTATTGGTATGAGAGAGATAGGTCTTCAATGAAAAACATAATTCACATTTTATTCTGATTTTGATCTGTTTGGGGCTGAATATAATCTCCCACCACCTCTTTCAGTCAGCCACAAAAGTGCCAAATTCCACTGCTACATCCTGTCACTGTAGCTTCTCCTGTATCTAACATTTAATTTTTGTTCAATGCTTCAAATATTCTTCAGCTTCAATGTGGCTTTAGCTGTGTATTAATGGTGACATACAATAGGCGTCATGTTTGTTCTTCATTCAGCGCAGTGTGTGATGAATTAAATGAGATTTTTCCACATGATCTTATGTTAAATGATTTTACCTACTGTAGAGTGATAGAAATGAATGTTTTGAGCGAGTCTAAGGCAAATTCAGCTAGGCTGGGATGATGGTTAGGTTAGGCGCATCAAGTGCACTTTTGACTTAAGACTTTTTGGGAGTGGTGGCATACGCCTTTAATCCCAGGACAGAGAAAGAGAGAGGCAGACCATCTCTGTGAGTTCAAGGCTACCCTGGACTTCACAAGATTGAATCTGTCTAAAACAGAAACAGAGCTCACACAAAGGTGATTCCAGCACTTGGGATCACACGCCTTTAATCCCAGCAGTAGGGAGGTGGAGACAGGAGCGATATGGCTGGGTGGAGAGAGGAATATAAAGAGGAAGAGAGAAGAACTCAGTGAAGTGTGTTGCTTGGGGACTCATGGAGACAGTCTCTGTCTTGGAGACAGGATCTTGCCCCTTCGGTCTAAAGATTTGGTAGAGGAAAAAGGTCTCTCAGTGGCTGGTTGTTTTGCCGATCTTCAGGTTAAACACCTATATCTGCTCTAGGATTTTTTTTATTCATCCTGCAAAGCATGCTTTTAGTTTGTGTAAGAAAGAAATTTACAGGGACTCTTGGAGAGGGGCACATGAGCAGACCTTTGGTGAGGTTTGGGAAAAAGGCTTTGGGAGGTATCATTTTTGAATTATATTTATCAAGGAAAGACTACTACCCCAACCCAACCACAAACACACTATGAAAAGTAGTCTTAAGTGGAGTCGAACAATCCACCTAAGAAGAATATGTGAGATTTGCAGCCAAATGCTGTTCTCAGCCCCACTCAGGGATGGGTCTTGCAGGCTGATGTGTCTAAGAACACACGGACTTCCTTCAACCAGAGTAGCATGGTGACTCAGAGGCTGTGTTTAGTGTTAGCTCCAGCTCTGAAGCCCGCACCAGATGCTTTTCGGATTGCCCTGCTGCGGGATGGTGTTTCATCTTGAGTTTTGTGGGTATGTTTTCCAAGACACTTGCTCTGCTCAGTGATTCATAGTGTGTGCTTGCTATCAAGGGTGTGCCTCTGGAGGCATGTAGGGTGATTAGAGGAATTTCTTGATTACTCTTTCTAAGTGATTTGATATGGTTTATAGATGAAAAGAGTTGATTACAGGCATTATTTCCATTCTGTTCCTATACCCTAAAATGGAATTGTCTATTCTCAAGGCAGTGTGTGTGTGTGTGTGCGTGTGTGTGCATGTGTGTGTGTGTGTGTGCATGTGTGTGTGTGTGCGTGTGTCTGTTGAAGGCCTGGGAGATAGCTAAGCTGGTAAAGTGCTTGCCTTATAATCATGAGCACCTAAGTCTGATCCCCAGTACCTATGTTAAGACAAGGAATACTTGAGCATGGCAACATGTGCCCGGGATAGCAGTGTCAGGGAATCAGAGACAGGAGATCCCTAGGGCTCACTGTCGCCAGCCAAACCCAATGGGCATGTTCCAGGCCAATGAGAGATGCTGTCTCAAAAACAAGATGGACTGATGAACTGATTCTTGGCAGTTGTCCTCTGGATTCCACATAGAAAATGTACACATATGCTACTTACATACTTGCACATACATGTGTACCTGCACATCAGGAACATTACCCCTCCTATGAAATAAAAACTTGCAAAGGAATAGCTATTTTCAATTTAGTAGAAAAATCCCACCTCTCTCCAATAAAAGTGACTCAGAATTTCTAATCTCTCCAGTTAAAACACGCTCTCTCTCTCTCTCCTCCCACCTTTGTGTGTTTGAGTTGTTTTCCAGGAGACATACATTTTGTTTTAAAGACAGTGTCTCACTGGGGCCTATGGTCTGCCAGTTAGGCTGGACTGGCTCATCAGACTGAGGGAGTCCCCTGTTATCAAGTCCCCAACACTAGGATTATAGGTGCATGCCACCACACCTGCCCCTTCCCCCCCCCGTGCCCTCCCCCCGTGTTTTTCAACATGAGTGCCGGGGATAGAACTCAGGTTCTCACGTTTATATGGCAAACGGTTAACCAGCTGAACTCTCTCCCCGCCCCCCACCATGTTCTTATCGGAGCTTGTCAGAGTCTGGAGGGGTATCGGAAGTCTGAGTTTACAGAATTGTCCAGGAAGGCTCAGTTCATTCCAGTATTCGCTGTGTGTCCCTGCAGCTCTGGGTCCTTGCGCTTGTACTTGGTTATCCAGCTCCTGTGGCACCCTGCTCAGCTGTTTGCATCCTGCCCTGGAGTGGAACAGGTCTGTTTGAAGCCGCCTTTGTATTAATATCATCAGTGGGACTGTCCACCTGGGAGTGAGGGTGGAGGCGTTTAATCACTACCTGAAAGGATTATCCTTCCTGCATCTAAAGATCTGCCAGTCCAGGTGGCAGTAGCCCTTTCTTCCTTTCTATTATGATGTGAATCTTGTCCGTAAAAGGGAACTTCTGTTTTGGCGTTTGTCCAGGGCAGGGTTCTCAGACAAACCAACTCCAGGCATACGCTGATGTGTTTGGAATTGGCCATTTTTATTCTTAGTGCGTTGCTGTTGGCTCATTAGTTGAGCTTGCTGCAGGTTAAACTATGCATGGTCTTCTCTCAATGAACTATGTTAGGCGAGAGAATGCAGTCTTTTTTATTTTAAATTTTATTGATTTTTGTTGAGCTCTACATTTTACTCTGCTCCTCTCCCTGCCTCTCCCCTCCCCTTCAACCCTCTCCCAAGGTCCCC
>LOEQ01002105.1:169731-181084 GCA_001685075.1 Bramus lutescens | reverse complement strand
ATCTGGTACCCTCTACTGGCCTATAGGATATATGTAGGCAGAATACTATATACATAAAAATCTTAAAAAAAAAAAAAGAGGGCCTACCTGAGGGAATTAGGTTGTAGCTTTACTAACAAGAGAAGGGACCGTGATGAGCCATTTGTAGAAACTGTACAGATTTTGGAAATTGCTTGTTCAGAAAGGTGTATAGTTAGGCTTGTTTCACGTTGCAGACTCTCTGGCAGCTACTTGTTTCTATAGGATGAAAAGAGCCAGAGATAACACCTAAGTCAGTGACCCCATGTTTCAATAAAAGTGTCTACACAAACAATAGGCAGCCTGCATTTGGCCAGTGGGATGTAGATTGCCAACCACTGAGTTTAACTGATAAAAAAAAACAAGCCTAGAAAAATCTACATTATAATATGCCATTTGTACAGGGCCAGAGAGGAAGCATGATATATGTGCTTGTATGGCATACACAGGATAAAATAGCAGCGTGTCTAGAGGTTTAAATGTTCAGCACCCCATAAGAGCTTCTTCCTAGACTCTAAACACTGGCTGCTTCCAGGAAGGACAACCAAGGAGTAAGGAAGACATCTCCCCGTTATTCGCCTGTGCACACCTGTGTATGTGTTACCTGGCTTACATTAAAAAAAAAAAACAAAACAGCAGCCAGAAGCCATAATTACATTTTTGCAAGTTCTTCAGAAATCTTTTTTTTAAGACATAGTCTTAGTGTGTAGCTAGCCTAGAACTAACCATATAGTCTAGTTCGCAGGTGATCCACCATACTTAGTTTAGGAGGAAATCTATTTTTTTTTTGAAGCATAACTTGGGCGCACGCCACACCACTCTTCCCTCAACTGTTTCCATAATGCTGTGTGCCCCTGACCCCGAAGACAGCGTTTCTTGGTGTATTGGATGAGATTACTCAAAGGGTAAAGTCAATTTGCTGCACACTTAAGCTGACCTGAGTTCAATCTCCAGAACCCACAGAAAGGCAAAAAGAATCAACTCCACATGAACTCTGTCCATATGCATACTGTGAATAACACCCCCCCCCCAAAAAATACCCAATAACAATTTTAGATTTTTATTCTTGTGTGTATGTGAGTGTATGCCAGGTCTCAGCAGGTGCCCCTGGAACTGGAGTTACAGGGGCATGTAAACTGCCTGACAGGGAAACTGGGACCTGAACTTGGGTCCTCTGGAAGAACAAGTGTTCATCAGCCCCAAATAAAAAATAAAATTTAACTAGAATTTAAGTGTACTAAGTAGAGAACAGCCAATGGGAAGTCAGGGGGAAGCAGTGGAGGGATAGTTGTATAAGGCCAGGAAAAATGTCTGGTGTGTTAAAAGCAAATTAGTCATATAAAAGACCTTACTATCATAAGGTGATTCTAGTGTCTTAATCTTTTATGTGTTTGTTATTAGGGACCCAGGGCTTTGTACCTACTAAGCACACACACTACCACTTGCTACACCTTTAGCCTACTTTTATATAAACTTGAAGCCTTCCATAAGGAAGTTTAAATGAATATGCCAAATGCAAAGTGACACCCTGGATTGAATAGAGACAGGTGAAATCCAGATGAAGCCTGGTGTTTGTGGATGGTTTTACAGCAGCCATTCTTTGGGTTTTGTGAAATGCACCACTATTTGGCCAGATGTGAATGTTGGCAAAGTGGAGTGCTGAAACTCATCACATGATCATGGTAGGTCTTCTGTGCACTTAAAACGTCAAAGTAAAAACTTCAAAATGCAGAGCCCAGAAGTGTGTGAGAAAGGCCTCCATAGGGTCCAGTTTGGGCTGAATCCGTTCTGTCACCAGATGGGAAGTTCCCATCAGCTTTTGTCATCAGGGCAGCAGAGGATCTATGGTCCTGACTATAAAGGACTGAGTGGTTCAGCAAACCGAGATCAGGGAAGCTCTGCATCAATGTTAGACGTCACAGATTGTTCAGCCATCCATGCCAGTCTTCCAAGTCAAGTCTCACCGACAAATCCTCTCCCTCATTGCAGGCTGTCCCAAATCCAGATTCCAGCCATCTGCTGTTGCCTAGGCCTACTTCAGTCCTCACCCTGTCTCCAAAGAACTGGGAGACTGCAACTGCTATATGACAAACTACCTCCAATTAATGTATGAATTGCTTGCTTCCTCAAAGTCTATAACCAGCTGGTTTGGGTAGTTTAGCACACTCCCTTGAGTCTCAGTGATAGCAGGAATCTTGTCTCCTTTAGTAGATTTTCCCAGAGTCCCAAGTGACCCTTCCTTGTATCCGAGGATGCCTCGGTCGTCTTTACCTTGGGGCCACGTTATATACAGGCCACCATTTGGATCTTGTTGGCCTCACCTCCAGCTGGCTCCCTGCAACAAGCAATAGGTACTCCCATCCCCTGTAGGCTCTTCTCCCTTTGTATAATTCCTAAGAATAAGACCAGAGGTAGGATTTGCATGTGTGACAGTTGTGTAACTTGGTCTGTTTGTGGGGCTCCTAACAGTGGGAACAGGACCTATCCTTGGTGCTTATTTTTGAGACCCTTCTCCCCATGCTGGGTTGCCTCACCCAACCTTGATGCATGGGGAAGAACTTGGTTGGTCCTATTTGATGCGCTATGCTTTGTTGACTCCTATGGGAGGCCTGACCCTGTCTGAATGGAGACAGGAGTGGATGGGGGAGGGGGAGAAGAGAAAGGGGGGAGAGAAAGGAAGGAGGGAGGGGAAACTGGTTGGAACACAAAATAAAAATAATTCAATTTTTTTCTCATTTAATAAAAATTATCTTATTACATTTTAGTCAAAAAAAAAAAAAGCCAGAGGTAGGAAAGGGCACTGGGTGGGGTCTCTTAGATCAGCTCATCAGCATAACCAAAGACTCCCAGGGGCCTAGGCTCCTCTCTAAGGTCTTTGGACTGAAGAACCTGCACCTCCAGCCAGCAGCAGACAGCCACAATATTCTTGATCTCGGTGGGAATATCTGGAAACAAGGCAGCTCAGGCCTCTTCCCCAAGGAAGCTGACAGCCTTTTATGGCAGAGAAAAAGGGAGAAAGGCAGAGACACTCTGGTGGCTACTCTTCATTGTTGACTTGGGTGTGTCTGAGGAAATTTCAGGGATTTAAAGGCAAAGACCTACCCTACATGCAGGTGGCAGCACCCACTGGAGAGCCCAGACTGACTGAAAACCTGGTAAGCACTAGCAACCTTCATCCTCGGCTTCATGGTAGCCTCGTTTCTGCCACCACACCTTCACTAGCACTGACCAGGAGCCAATGTAGCTCCCCAGCCCCCTGATAAGTCCCTTCTTGGTCCTAGTAGTGAGAAAAGCATGAACAAGCACAGGGGTGAGGCAGGTGCAGCTCAGAGACAGAACCTACCTGAGGCATGCAGCTCAGACACACAGCACAGAGGTGAGGCAGAAAGAACCTGAGCATGGGGCTCAGGCACAGGCTGTAGGAGGCAGTATGGGAAGAGCAGAGCCTGTCCCCATCATCCCTTGCATAAGAGCAGGGAAGTGTCTGAACTCTGGAGCACTGGCTCAGGAGTGTCTTGAAATGGTATCTCTTGCCTCATCAGAAAGGATCTGCCTCTAGTCTTCCTTGCAACCTGGACTCCCTACAGGCCTCTCAGAGGTTCACCCAACCTCCAACCCAAGGACACTCATGCAAACTACTGAACTTCCTCATCTAAACATTAGGCTCAGCATCTCTCTCTTCAAGCTTACCAGCTATAGGCCACTGGCCCTAACCAAGGGAGACAACAGCCTGAGTAATTGTTCCCACAACCTTCAGAGGTAGGCAGCCTTCTTTCTGTACACTGGCCATCAGAGTTGGATGGTTCTGCCAGTCCTTTTCACCTTCCAAAAGCCTCTCACCCATGCCCAACTTCAACCCCACCAAGAGTTCCTAGGAGATTTGCAGAGCTTTCCACAGGGCAAAGTTCTGAGGCCAAAGGTCCACATACCTACATGTCAGAATAAAGCCACTAAGGCGCTTCAAGCAAGGCCCAGAAGGCAGAGTCAGGGCTGCACAGGGAGAAGGGTATTTTATTGTGGAGAGAATGGACCAAAAGGGGATGAAAAAAGGAACACTCCTAGACACGTCCCCATCCCCTATCCTAAGCAGTGGTCTGAGATGAAGCCGGTCCTAATGAGAGCTCGGGAGAAGCTAACAGGTTTCCTAGTGGCATTGGGGATAGAACAGTTAGGCCCAGGAGTGGGATTTTGTTCTTTTAGCACCAGGAACTAACTTCCCAAAGATAGACCTGGGGACAGGATATAGTGTGTGTTGCTTCTGCTGCCACCTGAGTAGTCTGAGGGGCTGGTAGCAGGCAACTTCCTGAATCTGATCACCTGAATGTGATTTCAAAGCAAACCTCACCCCCCACCCTAGCCCCTGTAAACATGAGAACAGATCTGTGCCCTCCAAGCCCCTTCAGGACAGAATGAGGGTCCGAGATGTGTGGCTGGGCTTCAGGCGGCCCAGGAGCTGCCGGGCTTTCTCTTGCATGAAGAGCTGGTCTTTGGTGCCCCCACAGGCCACTATCTTCCAGGCACTGGTCATCTGGTAGGTGAGAGAGTTAGCTCAATAACAAACCCTGGTAGTCCTGGGTAGTAAGGGTGGGGACATTTCAAGGGCCCTCCCTCTGGATGCTGGAAGCCAGTTTATGCTCCCTCCATTTTCTTTGGTGATCCTGGAGGAAGTCATGCCTCATCTGTGGGCTTAATAGTTAAGCAGGAAGCTGAGACAGGAAAAAGTGTGCAGCACCTGCTGGCCTCAGGAGAAGCCACAGAAGAACAGATGAGGACACTGGGATGCAATGACCCAGGTCAGCATTAAGCAAGCCAAATACAGATAATGACCCAGTGGCAGGTTAAGCCCAAGCCTCAGGAAGGAAATGGGGCTAGATGCATCTCTTCAGGTGAGGTCAGGAATGGCTTCCCATAGGAAGTAGCAGTTGGGTTAAGATTATAAAAGTTAATCAGGCAAAGAGTAACAGGAATGCAGCAGAACAGTCAGGTGGGGCAAAAGGTTAGCAGGACCTGTTTACAGCAAGCACTCACAGGGGCAGGGGCTGGAATATGGCTCCGGGGCTTCTGGGTGACCACCACTTTCTCAGGTTTGGCCTGCAGGAACCCCTGGTTGAGCAGGTTGTTATCCTCTTTGATACTTGGCAGGGTGAAGCTAGAGGAGCTGGATGGGACACTTGTTGGCTGAAATCAAAACCAAGTTAGTCACCACTTTGCCACAAGATCTTTGCCAAGGGGAAAACAAAACAGAAAGAAACACAACCTGGTATCCCAGCATCCCCACCCTGCTGAGATCTAGAGCAAGGGTATCCACCCTCTAAGCCTCAGTTCCCTTTCAGATAAGGAGTTTAAACACATTCCCTTAATCTTTTTAAAGGAATATCTATGAACTGATCATTTCAGAGCCCAGCAATCCCAGCTCCTGTCACATGAGGGCCGACACAGTACTCCAGGCTTCCTGGTCCAGAAACACCCCTAAGCATCAAGTGGAATGTGCCGTGGACCCACAAAGCACCCCTGCTCTGCTCACTGGCTTGCTTTCCTTATGTTCCACTTGGGGTGAGGGGCCCAGGAGTCAAGACCACAGGCTAATTATTCCCTACAGCAGAGTGGGTTCAACCCCCAGCACTGCTTAAAACCAAACAAAATATGTGCCTCTGGAGGCAGCCAAAGGTCTGACTGAAGGGAGCAAGTCCTCCACCAGGCAGGGCTTCCTGAAAAAAGGCTTTTCTAGAAGGACAACAGCCCTACCTATAAGATCTGTTTAGCAATTCATCTCCTTCATTCATGCTCCCACCCCTCCCTCACTGCCTCTCTACTGGTGCTGGGTGTCAGGCCCAAAGGAAAACTCCAATCCCCCTAACTCCAAAAGGCTGTCCAAACAACCAGAAATGCGCTCAATCTAGACCTAGATAAGAGGATTCTGGCAGTTAGAGAAAAGCCAACATTCCTCAGGAACCTGTGAAGCCGGTTCCCCTTCACTGGAACATATGGTTACGTGTGGGGCCTATCATATATCAAAGCTTATTTATGCTGGTCTCCAGGCTCCCTCCCTATCACAAGTACCTGTTACTCATTTCAGAGCCCAGGCTAGCATCCTAGCCCTTCTCATCTCCTCCCTTACCCCAAAATCCCAGTTCCCTTCTGGCAGCCACTCATTTTCCTTATAACTCTGTCATTCGTGCTGTTTTCTCTGTTCTCTATCCCGTGCTATCCTCCTCTCTCTTGCAGATAGCCCTGGTCATGTCTAGTCTGCTCTTTATGTGCAGTCTATTCTTTCTCTGCTCTGGATTCTTCCAGACGTCTCTGGCTGTTCTCTCTCATATCCAAAATAAAAAATCTTCCCTTTAACCATACAGCAGAACTGCCATACCATCAATTTATACACCAGGCCACATCCCATCAGCTCCGAGGGACCAGCATTAGCACCTTAAAGGCAGTGATTTCTATTCCCAGAAAAGCAAGGTTGGCCTGTAGGCCAGATAGCAGTTGCTCAGGGTTAAAGTGCCTCAACCACCCAGCTGGGCTTGGGGCCCATGTGATTGGCACTCAGTGGGCAGGGTGATGCTGGGGGCCTAGAATGTTCTAGCAATATAACTCTTGACAAATCAAAGCTAGGAAAGACACATCAGGACTTTCAGTGAAGCTCAGGCTGGGTGCCCAGACCTGCCATCTCCTGCCAATCTTCCCAACACTGGGCCCAACCGGAGAACCAGAAACCCACCCCATCTAGAGGGTCCTCTCCATGACCAGACAGCTCTAAAGGCAAAAGGTTCTTGAGGACCCGTGAAGCAGGTGGTTATTGTCACCCCCTTACCAAGGACAGAGTTTTGGGAAGTGTAGACATCAGCTTCCCATCTTCATCCACAATGTCAAGAGCCAGAGATTTTCGAACTTTCTTGATAGGGCTTCGCCGCAGCTGAGGGTTAGGGAAGAAAAGAATGGATGGCGTGGGTAATCTGGTTCCCCATGGTCAATGTCTCAGTGACCACAGTCATTGAATCAGGACTTGAGAGTGTGTGCAATCAAGGCATAGATAGCTAGCAGTTCTTGCTCTAGGGATATGGGAAGACCAGGAGACCTTGGCCACACTAGACTCTGACCCAGGTGGTCCTTACCCTGCCAGACACTGTGGGTCCTTCCCAGCCTCACTGCCTAGCTCCATCATCTCCCCTAGGGAGAGTAGTCTAGGGAAGAACATAAAAGAAAGGAGATCTGTGGCAACAAGAGTAGCCAGCCAGTGTAATGGGAAGGAAGCAGACCACGACTGGTATCTCACCAAGTGGCCCTGTGAATCCCACCTCACCCAACAGAAACCACCACACACTGCCCTCATGGCTAAGGTACCCATTCCGACCCTCTTCCTAACTCACTCTACCATCTGAAAGGAACACTTGGAATCTGTCCCCCTCTATTCCCTCATCCCACATGAATTCACATGGCCGTGAGGGTGTGTGCTGCACGCCTGTCTCTGTAAGTCTCACTTGGCCACTACTGCACTCGGCACCCCGTGGTCCAACCCACTTCAGAAGGGTGCATCACTCAAAATGCAGGACCCAGGGAAGAGGCCAGGGCCCTGTGAAAGGTGCACTCCCTTGGTAAGGCACTTCACAGGTCCTCCTGCCCTTGGGGCTGACTTTCTAGGCCAACTGCCCAGGCAATAAGAGTCTTCAAGTCACTCACCCCAGGCTTTCTTTTCTGCTTCTCAGGCCTCACATCATCCTCAATAATGAGCTCAATGCCGGCCTCAGAACGTAGCACTTCCTTCAAGTCCTCTTCCAGGTGTGGAGTCTGTGGCTGTGGACAGATGCAAGGGTGACCCACATGAGGCCCATTCAGGCTGTGCAGGTCTAAGAGAGGTGGACAGTACTAGGCAAGCAAAGGAAGCCTACACCAGGACACTGACCTCACATGGATTGCTCATAACCTAGTGGTCCTGTCTTGGACAGCTGGACGAAGACCTTGACCCTGACAACCTACATGTCTAGAAGAGCAGCTTTACAGCTCCACATAGCCCTGTGCAACAATTTTCATGTCTACAGAGCAGAAGCTCAGGCTCATATGTAACAAGAACCTGACTCGGGCCACAGCAGTTATTATAATCCAGATGCTTGAGCCCAGTCTTCTTTGAAGTACCAAGTACTTAAGGGTCGATGCAGAATCCAGGAATTTCAGACAGCACCTGCCTATAACCTCAGCACTGTGATGTTGGCCAAGACAGGAGAAATCAGCCTGGACAAGTTCAAGGACAGTCCTGATAGTGTTAGTGTTCCCATTAACTTGACACAAACTAGAGTCATCTGAGAGGAGGAGACCTAAGAAAAGGTTTCCAACCAGAATGGGCTGGAGGCAAACCTCTGAGGGCATATTCTTAAGAATAATTGACATGGGAGGGCCCCATTGTAGTCCTGTGGTGTATAAAAAAAGTAACTGAGCAAGTCATGAGGAGCAAGTAAAGAGCACGCCCCCTCAGCAACTGCACCAGCTCCTGCCCTGACTTCCCACTGTAGGCTGAAATAAGCCGTATCTCCCTGAAGTTGTTTTTGGTCAGCATTTTACCACAGCAACAGAAACCCAAGACACCAGGCTTCGTAGACAAAAGCTATCTTAGAAAGAACCTACATACACCAAAAGCCCAGGTTCCTTCTGTCCTTGTTCCGCACTAACTGGGACATTATGTGTCTTGTTTCCATTGCTCGGGTGCAGAAGCTCCAAGCAACCTCTCTACCCTCGGTGGCAAAGACTTGGAGAGACAGTGAACACTCACAGTGACACTTCAAATGTCATACAAAGAGCCATCATTGTCTACTCATCTACAGCCACCAAGATCAAGCCTGAAGGGCGACCTAGTTCAACAGACAGCCTTTCTAACCCAGTAGGGACATGAGTACTAGTACTCATGACTAGTACCAGTTTCTAGAAGCCCCCACTTGACCTAGAACCAATGAGATAACCTTCCTCTTTGCTGAGGCCTTCCTTCTCTCCTCCCCATGTAGTGCAGACTGGCTCACAATAGCCTTGCCTCAGCATCCTGAGTGCTAGATTAAAGGCAGAGACCACCACACCTGGCTTCCAACCCCACCTTTTAAATAGGTCTCATGTTGCTCAGGGTAGCCTCAAACTTTCTAGGTAGCTGAACTTTTGATCTACGTGTCTCCTCCATCTGCCAAGAACAGGTATTACAGGTGAGTGTTACTATGCATGTCTTGGCCCTTTTCTTTACAGTAAGAAAATCTTTAGGTATTTAGGTGGCATGTGTTTTAATGTCCACATCCCCTGTTCTATGCAGTTTCAACAAGATACCACCAACTCTACCATCAGCCAGTTTCTGCCCGTCTGGCACACAGAAGGTACTCAGGAAATGCAAACAAGTAGAAACTGTACCTTGTGAGAAGACTATGGAGCCCTCAGAGAGAAAGGGGCTCATCAGCCCATGTCAGATGAATCCACCCCACAGAATCACAGCAACCATGGCACATACCAGGGGCTTCAGTGGTCCGTACTTCTCCAGGGCATTCTTGAAAGGGGTTGGCGTGTGGGGAGTGTTGTCCATGGAGTACTTCTGATCTGGGGTTACAAACCTGCCAGGGGCCAGAGGAGGAGGCTCAGCCAAAGGAAAGAGCAGACTCCCGCTTTCCCAGTCATGACCAGGGCCCCCCAACTCCCCCCAGATACTCCTTCCTATCACATTGGTCCAACGGCGCCTGCCTGACTTCCTGCACAAGTCTAGGTCAGGGACCTAGAGGAAGGCTATCCTCAAATGAAAAAAGGACAGGAAAGAGGGGGGAGGAGACCATGACAATGATGGAGAGTGCTGCCCCAAAGTACAGTCTGGGGACTTCCCAGACACAAGGCAGACCTGCAGTCATATTTCAGGCCTGGGAAGCAAGCCCACAACCCTATGTGTCCTCTCTATAGAAAGTATGTGGTAGTAGGTACAAGACAGCCATGATCTCCAGGTTCTCTCAAATCATCATGGTGGGGGCAGAAACGCGGAAAGAACACATATACAGTTCTTCCATGTTCTCTCTCCATCTGCTCACAACTCAGGGGCCATGCTGCTCCTTACACAAAGGCATGCCTCCACCTTCGAGCTCCGGCAGTTCCCTTTTCAGTTCAGCTGTGCTTCCAAGGGGCTGTCCCTGATATCTGGCTATAGTGGAACCAGTGTGACACCCCTCAGGCCAGGGCAACCTTCCCTTCAGAGAGCAGTGTCCATTACCACTGAGGATCATACATTGATGTGTGCTGCTTAGACAGTTCCTAATTTACAATTACGGCACAGCACACACCAACAGCATTGTGCTTCTCACTTTCTGTACAGTATAAATTAGCAAAACAGTCTCTTGTAACAGGCTTTGCATTGGAGATTCTCAACTGCAGGGTTAGCAATTGAATATATTTAAGGCAGGAAAGGCTAAACTATTTTCTGGAAGTTATCTACTAAGTGGATTTTCTCTCTTTTTTTAAATTGTGTGTGTGTGTGCACGCACGTGTGCACATGCATGCGTGTCTGAGTTTCATTATGTACACCACTTGAGTGTAGAAGCATGAAGAACTCAGAGAAGGGCATTAGATCTCCTACAACTGGACTTACAAATGGCCTCAAGTCACCATGTGTGTACTGGAAATTGAATCAGAAAGAACCCTTTGCAAGAGCAGGCAGTGCTCTTAACCACTGACTCATCTCTAGTCCTGTAACACTCAAGGCATTTTCCACTTTTCTCCTCCCCCTGCCGCACAATAAATACACACTTCATCACTGGCTCTATCATAGCCTCCATGTAGGGCATTTTTTAAATTAATTTATTTATTATTTATACAGTGTTCTGTCTGCATGCCAGAAGAGGGTACCAGATCGAATTACAGATGGTTGTGAGCCACCATATGGTTGCTGGGAATTGAACTCAGGACCTCTGGAAGAGCAGACAGTGCTCTTAACCTCTGAGCTATCTCTCCAGCCCCCCATGTAGGGCATTTTAAACTGTAAGCTGAGAACACCAATATCCATTGTTAATAAACCATTCCTTCTACTAAGCCACAACCTCTGTGACATGACGGAAAAAATTTTGGGCACAGTGGTGACACGTACCTGTGACAGCAGCTCTTGGGGAGGCAGGAGCAGGAAGATAATAAATCAAGGTCAGCCTCAGCTACATACTATGTCTGAGGCCAGTAAGACATGAAATAAGATGCATGAAATAAAGCTTTTGGCACAAAACTCCAATTTGGAAATTTAAGTCTAGTATGTCTTGCAAAGAATCTTTGAAAGAGATAAGAATATCAGGTTGGAGAGATGGCTCAGTGGTTAAGAGCATTGCCTGCTCTTCCAAAGGTCCTG
>LOEQ01002105.1:150011-165106 GCA_001685075.1 Bramus lutescens | reverse complement strand
CCTCTTCCTTCACAGCAGAGGGCGCCAGCGGCCAGCCTGCCATCAGACTTCCCTGTCAGATCCAAGGGCACACTGTGCATTTTTGTTGAAACAGACAATGCTGTAGGTTTCTATCTAAAAACACATAACCCAAATCAAAGATAAAGGAAGCTCAGATGACCAGAAACTGCAAGACATTCCGATTGTACTACATATTTGAAAAATATCAGTATGACACAGGCTAATGAGACTTACAGAAAAATAACTAATCCTGGACTAGTCACAGGAAAAGCGGAACATGGACTACACAGAAGAGAGAGGTCCTGAAACAATGCTGGGCATGGCAGCACTTGTCTTTCCAGAATTTGAAAAGCCAAAGCGAAATGACCACAAGTTACATAGTGAATTCCACAACAGCATGGGCTACAGAGGTGGCTCAGCAGATAAAGGTGCCTGCAGCTGGGCGGACAACATGAGTATGACCCTTAAGATCCACATGGTAGAGAAAACAGACGCTATCCTGCCTTACACACACACACACACACACACCATGGTACTTGCTCACACGGACACAAAGACACAGTTTTTAAAGCAACAAAAATGTCTTTAAAGCAAGCAAACAAAGCAATCCATTATGGACATACATTTGTTTTGTGGTTTGTTTTTTTCCCCCCAAAACCAGGTTTCCGGGGTCTGTGTAACAGCCCATATGGAGATTGCCTGACTCCGCCTCCTGAGTGCTGGGATTAAAAGTGTGGACCACCATGCCCGGGCACACATACTCACTTTTTTGTTAAGGTTGTTTTTTAAAGCAAGCAAACAAAAACAAATCGTTATCACCACAAGGCTCAGAATCAATGTGGAAGTCCTTGAATTAGAAACAGACATACCTTAAAATACAAAAAAGGAAGAAAGAAAGAAATAGATACACTAAGCGTAAGTGAATGCCCTTATTTTGGGAAATACAAGCTAAAGCACAGAGCATTCAGGGGATAAAAATGCAGTAACTCCCGGTTTTTCCTTCTTTTTCGAGGCAGGATTTCTGTGCAGTACCAGTTGGCTTGTAAGTCTCTAACTAGACCAACCAGTCTCTGTCTCCAGGGTGCTGAGACTACAGGTGTGGGCTAGCCCTAGATAAAGTATATCCTAATGGACTCACTGAGTAATACAGTAAGTCAATGCAAGTCTGGGAAATGGGAAAAATGAGCTAAGCCTTGGAGCTGCAGGTCTGTGGGAGGGTGCTTATCTAGCACGGGCAAGGCTCTTTGGGAATGGGACAGAAATGGAACCAATCCCAAGTACACATGGAAACTCCTAGCGCTAGCCCTGAAATGTTTCTGGATGTTTATCCCAACACTGAGAGAAAAAAATAGAAACTGAGGAAAATCCTTCACAGGAATAATTCTCAAAGCAGAACCTAGTAAATGAGCCTTGCTCAAAAAGCAAGTGCTGGGCTGGCCCTTGCCGCCACATCTGATGATCTGTGTTCGATCATTGGGACCCCACATGGTAGGAGAGAATTGCAAGTTGTTCTTCACCTCTACCTGCACAGTGGTACGCACACCCCGTCCCCAACACACACATGCACAAGATAAACAAATGTAATAAAAAACTGAAAATAAAGGGCTAGAGGGGTGGTTCAGGGGTTAAGGGCACTGACTGTTCTTCCAGAGGACCCAGGTTCAGTTTCCAGCATCCACATGACAGTTTACAGCTGTCTATAACTTTAGGATCCAACACCCTCACACAGACATACATACAGGCAAAACAATATCAGTGCACATAAAATAAAAATAAATTATTTTTAAAAAATGAAAACAAAATAACGCATTTGGAGAGGAATGGATGAGACAACGGTTGAGCTGATCTCCTGTGCTCTGGACCCTATGGGGCTCACCCCACCCCAGCAAGGCCAGCACTTCAGACAACACTCCAGTGTCAAAGGAAGAAAAGTGTACCAATAAACTGACTCCCAGCAGGGCAGGGTCTTTAGCAGCACCACGCCCCCTCATGCTCTGGCCTCCCTTGGTGGATATTTCTTTCCCTCAGAAATCTCAGGTTGAAAGCATACTGTTTAGACATGCAAGAAACTGCCAGAAGCAGACTTCTTTGGTGAGGGAACCTCCAGGAAGCTAGGACTAGAGACACCCTTACACGTTCTTCCATCTTTCTCTGCAATTTCAATTTAATATCCTATCCCTCTACAAAGCTGCATCTGACATCGGGATCAGATTCCCAGAAGTTGGAATCCCAAGAATTAGAGGCAAAAACATGCTGCAGGTCTGTGGGAGGGTGCTTATCTAACTCTCAAGCAGGACGGTGTAGAGCTGGGACAAGCAAGTTCCAGCCAAGCAGTAAGAGGGGTACAAGATAATCATATCCATCAGTAACCATCTCAGATCAAGACAGCCCAAGACAAATGGGGAGGGGGCTGCACGCACTGTCATCTTTGTCTCCAATCTTTTTGAGACAGGGTTTCTTTGAGTAACAGTCCCGGCTGTCCTGGAACTTGCTCTTGAAATTACAGAGATCTGCCTGCCTCTGCCTCTGGGATTAAAGGTGTGAGGTCACAACTGCCTGGCCCTGCAATCTCAATTTTTAAAAAGTAAATCAGGTTTTTTGTGACTTTTTATAGTTAAGTTCAAGTGTAAAAGAACAAATTATTGGAGTGTGATGGATTGTTCTTAATTGTCAACTTGACTACATCTGGAATTAACTAAAACCCAAGCAGCTGGATATACCTGTGAAGGATTTTTCTTAATGAAATCATTTGAAGTGGGTAGAATAACTTTTAACCCTTTATCTGGACCATACCTTCTGCTGACATGAAGGAGGAAACTTTTGCTCTTTGCCTGCTTGCTCTGGCTCACTGGCAAGTTCATTCTGCCGTAAATGAAGACCAGCCGAGACATCCAGCATTGTGAACTGAAAACTACCAGATTCTTGGACTTTCTGTTGGTAGACAGCCACTGTTGAACTAGCTGGATCACAGCCAGTAAGTCACTCTAATAAACCCTCTTTCTATACTTATAGATAGACAGACTCCTTCTAAGTTCTATTCCTCTAGAGAACCCTACTACAGCTTTTGGTATCAGAAATAGTTCTAGAACAACAGAAGTATAAGGATGCATTTTTTGTTCTTTGGTTTTTCAAGACAGGATTTATCTGTGTAACAGCCCTAGCTGTCCTGGAACTAGCTCTGTAGACCAGGCTGGCCTTGAACTCACAGAAATCCTCCTGCCTCTGCCTCTGTGCTGGGATTAAAGGTGTGTACCACCACAGCCTGGAAAGGGTGAATTTTTAAAAGTATCTGAATAGGCTTTCCAATTTGCCAACATCTACATGTACTAAAGCCAGTTACTGAAATCTCTCCTTGAAGCTCAGAAGGTATTGAAAGCCCATGGTGTGCACTACTTTACAAACTTAAGGAGACAAATGCATTCAATTCTTCTGATTCAATGGATTTGGAGATTATAAATAAGGAAAATGATGATGCTGGTTGGTTGTTCTTAACATCTCTAGATAAACTGACAAAGGGAAAGAATGTGCTCTGTTCTGTGATAAAATTAAACTAACATCTCAGAATTTGGTAAAGCACAACGATGAACTAAGTGGTAAAACTAACCAACTCCCGATGTACATAAATAGTCTAAAGCAGTGGTTCTCAACCTCCGTAACACTTTGATCCTCTAATATAGTTAGTTCCTCATACTGTAGTAACCCCCAACCACAAAATTATTTTCGTTGCTATTTCATGACTGTAATTTTGCTACTTTTATGAATAGTAATATAAATAGCTGTGTTTTCTGATGGTCTTTGATGACTCCTATGAAAGTTCACCCTCCCCAAGGTTGAGAACCACTGGTCAAAAGGTTTCTCAGTATACCCTTACAAATCTTCTCTCCAGAAGCTACAAAATTCAAACCGTGGAAAACCAAGCAAAAGCAAGCCCTCATTATAATGGCTGAATTACAAAGAAAATGCTGGAATTTTCAAGTGTCAGCCTTGGAGGGTGTCCACAGTTAAAGTAAGGTAAAGAATTCAAGTCCCAGTCTTGGAAGGCAGCCACAGTAGGTCATTAATGAGTAAACAATGGGATTCATAACTTGGGATGGGGATGTGTGGGAGGGACCAGAACGAGGCTGAAAGCTTTGAGCCCTCAGATTCTCAAGAGCTCATCTCACCTCAAGGAGTCTCTCCACCCTCAGCAGAAAATGTACTACACCCCAATACCCTGAAATATTGTCTTTTCACCTTTGACTAAGGAAATTAATCCTTAATTGTCTGCTAAACCAGCAGTGACTTTCCTTTTCCCTAAAGAAGATGCCAGGCAATACTGATGTTCCTTGGGGCCCACCAAAAGAGGTTGCCTCTAGACCTATAGTCATACTAAGGCTTAAGCAGGTTCCTAGAGGGGAGAGAGAAAGCAGAGTTCACAAGAAGGTATGGTATACTATTTAAGAGTTTGATGAGTTTGTTAAGTAGTTTACTCCAGCAACAGTCTGGGGAGTATGTAGGAATGGATTTTAAGGGTATGGATTACAGTGAAAGGAATATAGACTTGATCAGGCTGAGTTTATTGCTACAGGTCCATTGAATGAAGATTCTAAGTTTAATAATGGGAACTCTCACAATTAAAGGAAGGAGGTTGTCTGAATGATGGGCTGAACATTTGTCAGAAGATGGCCTACTGAAAAGGAGTTAGAGGTATCTGACATCCCTAGTTTCATGTGGATGGGGTTTTAAGGCTCAGGAAAATTGCGATACTAGAGTGGGTACAATGTGTAAAACCTAATCTTCCACCATGGGAAAAGCCAGAAGACACACCCTTCACTACTCCTATAAGATGCAAATGGTGAAGGGGCAACAGCATATTTTGAAGAGCTTTGTTGTCACCCTTTTTCTTGTGCCAGACCTTAGGGTTGAAGTTGCTGCTGCTCAGCTGGATGAATTAAATGCAATGGGTTTAATTGGCTCCTGAGAAGTAGGGTCAGGTGGCATCACTGAATCACCAAGGACAAGGTAGTCATAGTTATTGTAATAGGCAGCATAGACAAATAGACATATGACCAGGCTGGGCGGTGGTGGCACACGCCTTTAATCCTAGCACTCGGGAGGCAGAGGCAGGCGGATCTCGTGAGTTAGAGGCCAGTCTGGTCTACAAGAGCTAGTTCCAGGGCAGGCTCCAAAGCTACGGAGAAACCCTGTCTCAAAAAAACAAAACAAAACAAAAAAACAAAAAAAAAAAGTCATATGACCATAAAGTCAGTACATAAAATGCTGATTGGTCAGTAGCCAGACAGGAAGCATGGGCAGCAGTATAGGTGGGGCAACCAGAACAGGAGAATTCTGGGAAGAGGAAAGAGTCAGTCTGCAGTTGTCACCCAGATGCAGAAGAAACAAGATGAGAATGTGTCACTGATAAAAGGTACCAAGCCACGTGGCTAACACAGATAAGAATTATGGGTAAGATGTAAGAGTTAATAAGAAGCCTGAACTAACAGGCCAACCAGTTTATAATTAATGTAGACCTCTGCGTGTTTCTTAGGGACTGAATGGCTACGGGACTGGGCAGGACAGAAACCTCTGTCAACAAGATGGAAAATAAATCCAACCAAAATTCAAGGGCTTTCTAACTCTATGAAATTCTAAGAAATCTAGTAGTGTGTGTGGTAGTGGCATACAGAAATTAGTGCCACCTTTTAAGGTGAAGGATAAGTTATTGCACCTGGCCCCTCACACCACCAAAGAAAGAAACAAGATTAGTGGGGCCTATCTGAATTCTAGAGACAACACATTCCCCACCTGGGTCTATTACTCTGGCCCATATACCCAGAGACTCTGAAAGCTGCTACCTTTGACTGGGGCATGGAACAGGAAAAGGTTCTTCAACAGGTCCAGGTTGCTGTGCAGACTGCTCTATCACTTGGACCACATGATCCAGCAGACCTGATGGCTACCTGAGGTCAGTGGCAGATAAGGATGCTGTCTGGAGTCTTTGGTAAGCCCCTATAGGTGAATCACATTAGAGACCTTAGGGATATGGGAGCAAGGCTCCGTCATCATCTGCAGATTATTGTCCCTTTGAGAGACAGCTCTTGGCCTGCTATTGGGCCTTAGTGGAAACTGAATGCTTAACAATGGGCCAAGTTACCATGCAACCTGTGCTATCCATCACAAGCTGGGTGTTATCTGATCCAACAAGCCATAAGGTAGGACATGCACAGCAGCAATTTATTGTCAAATGAAAGCTGTGTGTGTATGTATGTATGTATTATGTATATTCGGGCCCAAGTGGGTCCTGAAGGTACAAGCAAATTACAAGCAGAAGTTGCCCAAATGCGTAGTTTCTACTCCTATTACAATGCTGTTTACTGCATGCACCTAGAGCCTCATGGGGCTATGACTGGCTGACTGATAGAGATGACTAGAGTCTGGTTTGATGTGGGATTCCCTCTACATGCTGTAAATATGTTTTATTGCCATTGGTTAATAGAGATGCTGCTTTTGGCCAACGACTTAACAGAATATAGCCAGGCTGGAAAAGATATTTAGAGAGAATAGGCAGAGTCAGGGTGATGCCATGTAGCAGCCTCAGGACACAGATGCTGGACACCGGACAGAACCTTACCAGTAGGCCACAGCCATATCGTGACACACAGATTAATAGAAATGGATTAATTTAAGATATAAGAGCAAGCTAGAAATATGCATAAGCTAATAGACTAAGCAGTGTTGTAATAATACAGTTTCTGTGTGGTTATCTCGGGTCTAGGTGGCTGGGAAACAAATGAGCAGCTTTGACCAACACTGGTTTACTGATGGTTTTGCACATTATGCCAGTGACCACCCAGAAGTAGATAGTTGGCACCATTACCACCCCTTTCTGGCACAACCCTGAAAGACACTGGCAAACTGAAATCTTCATAGTGGGCAGAACTTCAGGCAGTACACATGGTCATTCATTTTGTTTGGAAGGAGAAATGACAAGATGTGTGACTTAGTCAGGATGTGTGACTTAGTTGATTCATTCATCCAATGGATCAGCTGGATGGATGGTCAGAGACTTGGAAAGAGCTGACTGAAAAATTGGTAAGACAGAAATCTGGGGAAGTATGTGGATAGGTACCTCCAAATGGTGAACTGCAAAGATACATTCATCTCATGTAAATGCTCATCAAAAGGGGACTTCAGCAGAGGAAGAGTTCAATAATCAAGTAGATAGGATGACCCACTCTGAATAATCAAGTCTCTTTCCCCAGCCATCCCTGTCATTGCCCACTGGGTCCACGAACAAAGTGGCCATGGTGGCAGAGATGGGGTTTGTGCATGGGCTTGACAACACGGACTGCCACTCGCCAAGGCTGACCTGGCTATAGGTGCTGCTGAGTGCCAGATCTGCCAAGAGCAGAGACCAATGCTGAGCTCCATTTCCTGGGATGACCAGTCAGCAGCCTGGTAGCAGGCTGACTACTCTGGATCACTTCCCTCCATGGAAAGAACAATGCTCTGTCCTCACTGTTCTAGTTAAGCATTTGCCTTTCCTGCATGCTATGCTTCTAACAAAACCATCATCTGTGGACTTAGAGAACTCCTTACCTACCCTCATGGTATTCTACACAGTATTGCTTCTGAACAAGGAACTCATGTCACAGCCAGAGAAGTGTGACAGTGTGTCCAATATCACAGAATCCGCTGATGTTACCTACCGCGTTCCCCACCATCTTGAAGCATCTGGCCTGACAGAAGGATGGGATGGCCTTTTGCAAACAGCACCAATTAGATGGCAGCAGCCTGTAGAGCTGGGGCAGGGTTCTCCAGAAGGCTTTGAATCAGCGGGTGGAAAAGGGAATAGTTCTACTCACTATCACCCTTAGTGACCCACTAGAAAAATCTTTTGTTCCCTGTTACAGTGACCTTAAGTGCTCCTGGCCTAGAAGTTTTGGTTCCGGAGAGTAGTGCTCCTGCCAGGAGCCACAACATTCCATTAAATTCCATTAAACTGGTAGCTCAGACCACCCCCTGGCGACTTTGGGTTTCTGATGTCCTTAAGCCAACAGACTAAGAAAGGAATAACAGTTTTGAGGGTCACTGTTCCAGATTACTATGGGGGCATCAGGCTGTTTCTCCACAGTGGTGGTTTTATGTCTGGAGTAGATTCTTTAGGGCATCTCTTGGTGCTACGCTATCCTATGATTAAACTACAACAACCTAATCCAGGCAGGATGACAAAGGACACAGACCCCTCAAGAATGAAGCTAAAGGTCACTCCAGGAAATAAGCCAAGACCTACTGAGGTACTTCCTGAGGGTGGAGGAAATACAGAATGGGTAATAGAGAAAGGTAGTTATAAATACCAGCTAAGGCCACATGACCAGTTGCAGAACAGGATCATAATTAACTTAAGTGTTTCTGTCATATTTTGTTAAGAATATGTACAGATATTTGATTTCTGTCTTCAATTTCTTTATTATGTAATGTAACATCAATTAAGGAGACATTTTTACCTATTCTAGAATTTATAATGCACTTACAGTTGTATGAGGGATATCATGTTAGATGTAATTATAACCTGGTTATTGTTTTCATTTGGAAATTAAGCATGACTTGAGGAGACGTGTCAAGTTGATAATGGGTGGACTTGGGATGGCTGTTTTTGGTTGTCAACTGACTACAGCTGGGACTAACTACAACCAAAGCAGCTGGATATACCATGAGGGATTGTTCTTAAATCATCTGAAGTGGAAAGAACCACTTTTAACCGGGATCTTTTGTGGTGGAAAGGTCCCCCTTTAATCTGAACCACCCTTCTGGTGACAGCCTATATAATGGACATAGAAGGAAGCTTTTGCCCTTTTCCTGCTTGCTCTCACTCTCACTTTCCCTGGCAAATCCGCTCCTTCACTGGCATTAGAGTCAACTTCTTCAGGATTCCAGGGTATCCTGAAGACCAGCTGGGATATCCAGTCTTGTAAACTGAACAACGATTGGATTGATTCTTGGACTGTCTGTTGGTAGACAGATATTGTTGGACTAGGTGAACCACAGCCTGAAAGCCTAGAAGTCATTCTAATAAATCACCATTTTACAGGTATATATGTATGTATACATGTGCATATATAATTATATATATATCACATACATACATAATCATTCTATAAGTTCTGTTCCTCTAGAGAACCCTGACTAATTCTGCCTAGGTTCAACTGCCAGCACCAAATACACTGGGCATATGTAATGGCATATGCATGTAACTCCACCACTCTGAAGTCAGGTGTAAGAGAACAGAAGTTCAAGGCTGTCCTTCAACCTTGGTAAAAAGACCCTTTTTTCAAAAAAAGAAAGAGATAAAGAAAGGGGGGTGGAGGTGGTTAGGATGTGCAGCAAGATGGCTTGGTGGGTAAAAGTGCTTGCTACTCAAGCCTGACAACTTGAGCTCAATTTCCAGAATTCATGGAAGGAGAGAACTGACACTCAAGTTATCCTCTGATGGCAACACATGTGACATACTGACTCACACACATATACATGGACACAAATAGTTACATTCTTTAAAATAGAAAAAAAATATAGTTGTTTTGGGAGGGGAGATTTAGTATATGCACATATCAGTTCCACTGTTTCTAACTGTAGAAACTATAAGATAGAAAACACATCAGGCAGCTGGAGAGATGGCTCAGAGGTTAAGAACACTGCCTGCCCTTCTGAAGGTTCTGAGTTCAGTTCCCAGCAACCACATGGTGGCTCACAACCATCTGTAATGAGATCTGGTGCCCTCTTCTGGCTTGCAGGCACACATGCAGACAGAATACTAAAATACTGTATACATAATAAATAAATCTTAAAAAAAAAAGAAAACACATCAGGAAGATAATGGGAGGTTAAAGGCTGACAAAAAAAAAAACCAAAAACAAAAAAAAAAAAACAAAGGAATTCTGGGTGATGGTAATAAGGATGCCTTGTGTTTTCAATGGTCTTAGGTAAGCCCTGTGAAATGGCAGGCCACCCCAGCACACCATGAGTTATATGATCCATAGGTCGAGAACCACTGCTCTAGATGGTAATGGGGAGCCATGGTGGTGTGTGAGCAGGTGAGCACTGGACTAACTGGAATGGTGGTAGTGAGGTGGCTACAGATACATCAGTGTGCTTTTTATCATAATTCTGAATATATGCTGAATGCCAAAACATTTTATATCTCAATAAATCTGATCCTTTTTAAAATGGCAAAAAAGGAGATAGTGAGGTAACTAAGCAATTAAATTGCTTTACAACTCTTGCAGAGGACCCAGGTTCAGTTCCCAGAACTTATACAGAGGCTCACTACGGCCTGTAACTTTAGTTTCAAGGGGATTTGATGATCTCATCTGATCTCTGCAGGCTCCTATATGCACATAGTACACACATACACATATAATAATGCTTTTTGTTTGTTTTTTGAGCGCTGGCATTGAGCTCACAGATTTGCCTGCCTCTGTCTCCCAAGTGCTGGTATTGAAGGCATGTGCCACCACCACCTGGCCATATATAATAATTCTAAATTAGAAACACAGGCTGGTAAGATGACTCAGCAGGTAGAATGAGCTAAAACTCATATGGTAGAAGGAGAGAACCAATTCTTATAAGTCGGCCTCTGAAGGTCAGGCATGGTGCTAATTGTCTTTAATTCTAGTATTTAGGAGACAGAGGTAGTAGAACCCATGAGTCTGAGGCCAGCCTAGTCTGCATGGAGAGTTCCAGAACAGAGCTACACAGGAAGACCCTGTGTGATGTGGGAAGTCCTTCTGTATATGTGTTGCTTGTATTGGTTAATTAATAAAGAATCTGCCTTGGTCTGTGATAGGGTAGAGTAGAGCTAGGCAGGGAAAACTAAATTGAATGCTGGGAGAAAGAAGGCAGAGTCAAAGAGGAGCCATGTAGCTGCCATTGGGAACAGATGAGCCAGAACCTTGCTGGTAAGCCACAGCCACGTGGAGATACACAGATTAATAGAAATGGGTTAAATTAAGATGCAAGAGTTAGCCAATAAGAAGCTAGAGCTAATGGGCCAAGCAGTGATTTAATTAGTACTGTTTCTATGTGGTTATTTCAGGGGTCTGGGTGCCCGGAAAACGAAGAAGCAGCCTCCTACTACACCTGTCTCAAAGACAAAAAAGAAAGAAAGAAAAATGAAAAAAAGAAGGCACCATGAACAAGCTGTCCTCTGACTTCCTCCACATGGGTTCTAGGACATGGGACACATGCACACAAACACATCTTTTGGATTTTCGAGACAGGTTTTCTCTGTGTCGTCATAACTGTCCTGGAACACACTCTGTAGACCAGGCTGGCCTAGAATTCTCATAGATCTGCCTGCCTCTGCATCCTGAGTGCTATGGTTAAAGGAATGCATCACCACCACCTGGCTATGAAAAGGATTTTTTTTTTCTTTTTTGGTTTTTCAAGACAGGGTTTCTCTGTGTCACTTTGTTGCCTGCCCTGGAACTAGTTCTTGTAGACCAGGCTGGCCTCGAACTCACAGAGATCCTCTTGCCTCTGCCTTCTGAGTACTGGGATTAAACGTGTCCACCACCACCGCCCAGCTTTATAACAAGGATTTTTAAAAATAGCAAGAACATTTTCAGTTTGTAGATAGAAAAGACCTTTAAGAAAAAAAGTTGTTGAAAGGGGTAGGAGGCTGAGAACTCCTCCCTAACCCACTTCTCAAAATGTTATCTGACCGCTTTCCTGTCCTGCCACAAACTAGGACTAGACTGTCACAAGGAAAGCTCTAAAAACATGAAGGCCACACTCAGATCCCAGAGCAGAAATGAGTGAGTGGCTCTGAGGAAGGTATTGAGGAGACAGGATAAAAAAAAAAAACAAAACAGGGAGTAAAGCCAAAAACCAGCCTAGGATGAAACCCAGAATCTGAGCCACAGGGGGCCACTCACCTGGCCTTCCACAGGCTGGGCACTCTGGTGATGGTCCTTGTCCTCGAGTTCCAAAAGCAGGTAGACAGGCTTGCAGTCTCTGGACTCGTTTGGGAAGCCTCGTGTGTCTACTTTCCTCTTGATGGTGGAGTTCCAGTGATTCTTCACAGCATTGTCCGTTCTGTGGGGAAACCCAGGGGCCCCTGACATGTGGCTCTCAGAGGCGCTTGGAGGCTTTCCCCACCCTGCTGCAGCGTATCCCCCATCTCTAAATGAAGGTTCAGCCAAATGCGCTGTGAGCATTGTTCAGCTCTGCAATTAAGTCTCACTGTTTGTAGCCCTCCAATGGCTTAGCAAATATCCACATATCTCCATAGAATAAGCAAGTGAAGGACTGAGTGCAAGCTGGACTGACCCAGAAAGCTTCTCTGAAGAAAGAACAGTGAGAATTGATAGCAAGGGGGTAGGCCTCACAAGAGGGCAGGGCAGCAATGCAGGCAAGGTTGTCAGAGTGGCTCAGGGTCAAGAAACAAGGTGATTGCAGATGGAGGTGAGGCTACAGGCATGTTCAAGGCCAATGTTTCTTGCCCAACCAAGGTATAAGGCAGGTCCTCAAAAGTAACACAAGGGGCTGAAGTTATATTAACAGGCAGTTCAGACTCAAAAGACACTTTATTACCTGGCCTCCTCTTTATTCTTCCTTCCAGGATCACACCTCCATGACAAAGGAAGGACTCAAAACAAAACACAGTAAACAAAAGCAAAGTAGGGACAAGAAAACAGGGAGGGAAGTAGCAGCAAATCAGATTTTAGAAGTTACTGGAAAGAGGAAAGAGGTCAGATGAGTAACAGACAGCCCAGGAATCTAGGAGTCCAAACCAAACTGACCTTACAGGAAGACTAACTAGAATGGGTTCACCCTCAAGGTTCCTCCCAGGGCTTCCAGGAACTCCAGGAGCCCCAAGATTGGAGCAACCAGATTGAATGAGCACAGACAGGCACAGGTTAAGCAGAGCAGCTGTCCAACCTCCAGCTCCTGACCCTGACCTCCAGGCAGGAAGAGATGTTTCCTCTTTAAAAATAACCCAGTTTGTGTGTTGGGTATAGCTCAGTTCAAGAGCATTGGACTGAAGACATAACCCAGCAACTGTGGCCACAATGGACAAAAACAGGACAGAAATTGGGGCTTCATGGAAATCTGCACCCTGGAGGTGAGATTTCCCAATGCCATGGCATCCCAGGCAACAGCTCCTTAAAGGAATAAGCTACCTCGAGGAATAAATAAGTCCAGAGAAAAGCATTAATTCTTGGAGTATCCCAAAGGGCCAGTGAACAACAAACCCAGTAGGTAAGCAGCAGCAGTGTGCAGTGTGCTTCACAACAATGGTTGCCAACTGCTTCCTAACAGCGATGAGCCAACCACAGACTGGCAATCCTTCAAAGCAAACCTCCTGTATTAACCAATATGGATGGGCAAAACAAAGAGAAAAACACTAGGCCATGGTTCTCAACCGCCCTAATGCTCCAAGCCTTTAGCACAGTTCATATAGTAATCCCCAACCATGAAATTATTTTCATTGCTATTTCATAGGCAAGCACACAGTGCAGGGAAGGAGTTTTTTTTTTTTAATCTTTTGATCTTTAAACACAATATCAACGGTGAAATAAATGGCTATAAATATACATTAAGGATCTGGGCCAGAAAAGGGGTTAGAATTTAGGAAACAAACTTTTTTTGTTCTTGTTTTTTTCTTTCTTTCTTTTTTCTTTTCTTTTCAAATAGGGTTTCTCTATGTAACAGTCCTGGCTGTCCTGGAACTCACTCTGTAGATCATGCCTGTTGAGGCTGGCCTCAAACTCACAGCAATCCGCCTGCCTCTGCCTCTCGATTGCTGGGATGAAAGGTGTGTGCCACCACCGCCTGGCCAGAAAACAAAACTTCTTAGTTAAAATAATTTCCAAAGGATTGGAGGGTAAAAGGCAAGAAACTTCTGAGAAAGTGAAATCAAAGAGAAAACAGAGAAAGATGAAAAGATCACGGGAATGCTCCCAATACTCTGAACAAAAATGACTTTCAAACTACATATATTCAAATCATCTATTATATACAGGATAAAATTGAGGACTGAACTTTGGATACTAATGAAGGATGTGTTTCACTAAAATAAGGACGTAAACAAAACAGAAGGAGTCTAACAGTATGAAGGACAAAAGACATTTAATCTAACAACAGAGAAACCCTGTCTCAGGGGAGGAAAAAAAAATAAGGCATGACTTTCTCTCTTGCTGTGCGACAATGGTCGGTACCATCACTTGTATTTTAAATAAATGCTGATTGGCCAGTAGCCAGGCAGGAAATACAGGCGGGGTGACCAGACAGGAAGTAGAGGCAGAGCAACAAGAACAGGAGAATTCTGGGAAGAAAAAAGACTCAGCCTGCAGTTGTCACCCAGACACAGAGCAAAGCAAGATGTGACTGTCTCACCAATAAAGGTACCAAGCCACATGGCTAACACAGACAAGAATTATGGACTAATATAAGTTATAAAAGTTAATAAGACCAAGCTACTAGGCCAACCAGTTTATAATGTAGACCTCTGTGTGTTTCTTTGGGACTGAATGACTGCAGGATCGGGTGGGACAGAAACCTCTGTCAACACTCTCCATCCCCTGGTGGCTGATGGGACTTCCACCCACCTGTACCATGTTTCTCTTAAATTCTAATAATAAAATTGTCTTTGAGATTAAAAAAAACAAAAACACCTGTGAAAGGAGGGCCACATAGAAAGAACATGCAGAGAAGAAGGAAATATACACAGTACTAGTGCTCAAATTCTATATTCAAGGCAGTGGTATAAGCTCTGTTGTCCTAATTAAACATTGGGGTCACGGGATATAACAGGTATTCTGGTTACCTTTTTTCCTGCCTGAGACAGGGTCTCTCTTTGTAGACCTGGCTGGCCTCAAACTCAGAGATCCACCTGCCTCTGCCTCCAAACTGCTAGGATTAAAGGCGTGCACCATCACAGCAGGCTGTCTACACCTAGTTAGTTTTAACTACTTGTCAGCAGGGCGATGGTGGCTCATGCCTTTGATCCCAGCACCTGGGAGGCAGAGGAAGGAGGATCTCTGTGAGATCAAGGCCAGTCTGGTCTACAGAGAGTTCCAGGATAGCTAGGGCTGCATAAGGACCTTGTCTCAAAA
>LOEQ01002105.1:77750-101100 GCA_001685075.1 Bramus lutescens | reverse complement strand
GCCTGAGTAGATACTCGGTGGCCTGTCCTGCACTGTTTTTCATGTGACAGAAAAGCACTTCCCTCTTCTCTGAGTCATCAAACTCATTGTGTCTTGCTGGCAGCAGAAAGTAGCCCCTGCAGGTGCCAGCTGGTCTTGGCGGATTTGCAAGCACTTGTCGCTTATGAGTCCAAGATGTTATCATCCTGTGCATAGGAAAATCCAAGGAATGCACTTGAGGCCCCAGAACTGCTGGCCATGGTATCAGGGGTGCAGCCAATGGACTTGGACACAGCTTCCTGGGTGAACTCTGGATCAAAGTGTTTCAAGTCAGCAGGTCCTTCCTGTAAGTAGAAGCCAAGGGTGAGAAGGAGGCACTGAGATATGAGTCACAGAGGGTCCCAGAGCCTGGGAGAGGGATTCCAGGCCTTCCTCTCTGAGTGAGTGTCTCCTGGTCCTTCATATTTAATAGTGATTTTCTCGTGCTCCACATCAATCCTCAGATAAGCCATTAGTCAGTATATACTTCCTAAGTGCTTACCACAGTCCTGGTTTATAGCTCTGGGAAGGACAGAGCACAGCAAGTCTACTTTCACTTTCAAGGGCCTTGTATGATGGGGGAGGAGGTAGGAGGACCATTTAGGGACTAAGTCCTAGATAATAGAGACAAAATAGGGTAATGTGGTGAGACCCTGGGGCTGCTCAGCGATATTGGAGGGACATCTGTATGGGAAATGGCAAAATGGATCACAGACAAACAGCACAGCTGTGCACACATGCAATCCATGCTCTTGGGAGGTGAGGCAGGGGATCAGAACTTCAAGGTCATCCTCAGCTACAGAAGTTTGAGTTTAGCCGGGAGTACATAAGATCCTGTCTTTAAAAGACATGATGCTAGGCATAGTGACGCAGACCTTTAATCCCAACACTTGAGAGGAGAGACAGGTGGTTTTTATGAGTTCGAGGCTAGCCTGGTCTACCTACATAAAGAGTTCCAGGACATCCAGGGATACGTAGGCAGACCCTGTCTCAAACAAACAAAAACAAACAAACAAAACAAAAAGAAAAGAAATGATAATAGATTTTTTTACTTCCACTCCAGAGACAGAATATATATAAAACCATCTTTTTAATATGGGCCAGTCATGTGATGGGCCAATCAGATACTGCTAAATAACTAAGCGAAGGCTTGAGAAGGGTACCTCAGAGGAGTTGTCTTTCTTGGTACTCTGAAGCCACCATATATACAAACTCAGACTGACTTGATGGAGGCAAAGAGGATTCAGGAAACAAACACACGTGAGGTAATTCCAGACCACCAGCATCAGCTCCTTCATAACTAACCACGGACCTGAGGGCTCCACAGGGAAGACTCTAGCTGATCTACTCTAAAAAACCATATAATCCAAATAGAAGACTGTTGTTCAGCAACCAGAGCGATGGCTCGGTAGTTAAGAGTGTTTGCTGCTTTTGCAGAGGACCCAAGTGTGGTTCCCAGGAGCCTTCGGGAAGCTTACACAACCACCTGTAACTCCAGCTCCAGGGGATCTGATGCCCTCCTCTCCTCGGCTTGCACCTCCACCACACCCACCTGCACATACCCGCCTACACACACAAACAATTAAAAATAAATAGATAGATAGATAGATAGATAGATAGATAGATAGATAGATAAAATCTTTTTAAGAGATTGTTATTTGGAACCCCCTACTTTAGAGGGCTAGAGCAAACTGAGGCTAGTGTTTCTGCAGCAGAAAAGACGCTGCCCCTGGGTTCTCGGACATAAGCAGGTGAGCAAGCTGTGGGAGGGTCTGCAGGTGTGCTTACAAGCAGGTCTTGGGCTGGGGAAACACACAAGCCACAGCTGCCAGCTTCTCAGAAGGGCCATAGGGTACAGTAGTCCAGCCCAGAGCTCAGTTCCTGGACCAGAATGTGAACCTCACCATGACCCTTGTCTAACTTTGTTAGTTGTGTTGCTCTTGACAACTCAATAGTTTTCATTTTTCACAAATAAAGAATGTGGTACTAAGTATAAAGTGGTTCTTTGTATAATGTGTGTACGAAGACTCATAAGTCATAGCAGAAGCAGGAATCCTCCAGTATGACTCCCTCTGATGCCCATGCATTGCTATATTTCCCTGTGTCCTTTCCTGGGACTCTGTGAACATGCTCTCTTGTGAATCAAAGTGCCTGAAAAGAATTGCATGCGGGTCTGATCAACTTATTAAAACAGGAATTGTGGAGAGGTTGGAATGCTGCATGTCTAGGGCCTAATTACAATCTACCTTGGGCTCTCTTTAGCCACTCCCCGCTCCCTTAACAGCCAATTCTTACCTTCCTCTGTGTCTGACTAGTGTCCTGTGGCTAACAGATAGAAACCTCTGGAATGTACAACAGACCATAAGGATGTCTTTAGGTATCATCTAAGACATAGCAGAAAGTTTCTCGATTTGCTGTAACCCACCTACCTAATCTTTCCACCAATATATCTGAAAAGGACCTTGATTTATGACTTTCTTTGTTCTTTTATTATAAAATGTTCGTGAAACTGTTACCATGTTGGAACATGTCATTTTAGGTAACCTAAATCTGTGTTTTCAGTATGTGTCACTCATATTTGGCTCCAGGATATACTATCTCTTATTACCTCTTAATTGGGAATTGTATTGACACCCTCCACAGGTACATGTTCAACACTATGCTTACTGTCATTTTATGTCCCAAGTAATAAAACTGGGATGTAGCTCAGTGTAGAGTATTTGTCTAATGTGTGAGGATCATGTTCCATTCCCAATAAGACAAAAAGGAAAAAATTTCCTAGGACCCTGAACTAAATGTATCCTATCTGATGTTTATCAAGAACCTGGTGCTGGAAACTAGTCCCCAGCAAGCAGTGTTTCATCTCAGACTGGTGGCCTTGTGTGGCCCCTGGAGTCTGTAGTCTTTCTGTTAGTCAGCATTGAGTGATGAGCCAGATTTGTCAGAGTGAACAAGGCCGACATGTGAAAGCTGAATATTACAGAGAAGAAAACACTCCATCTAAGGAAAACTCTCCAGCAGAGAAATCATCAAAACGTCAGAATATGATGAACTTGTCCCAAGAGCAAATATCAGCATGGCCCCAGGATCTTGGTTCTAGGCTTGTCTCTGGAAACTGTGTGTTTGTAGAGATTGTAGGCACTTGGTGATAGCTTCACACCTATACAAACAGGCTAAGAGGCGGCAGCAGCCAGTGTTCCTTAAATCTGTCCCCAAACTTCCCACTAACATGCAAACCCCACTATCAATAATCTCAGCATTGTTGGTCATGAGACATATAGTTCTTCACCTTTGCAGGGCAAGCCAATTTTAGCCTATATAGGCACCATCAACTGCTTCGTTATATTTATGAAGTTGCCTGCTTTTGCAGCTTCTCATTTTCATTTCTAATGTAACACTATATTAAATATAATCACATGCCAGGGAAGTTATTGCATGCCTTTAATCCTAGCACTTGGAAGACAGAGGCAGGTGGATCTCTGAGTTTGATGCTAGCCTGGTGTACATAGTGAGTTGCAGGACAGCCAAGGTTGCATAGAAAATCCCTGTTTCAAAACAGAAACGAAAACAAAACACCCAATTGTGGTGGTGGTCGTGTGTACACTGTAGGGACCAGTATCAGCTCAGGATACCCCAAGACCAAGTTCTCAGCACAAAAAGATATATTTGCCCTACAGAGACAAAGGGCAGGAAATATGAAACAAAGGCACGAGATAGAGGATGAGGAGAAGGAGGAGGTAACACGGGAGAGGGGTAAGGGGGCACAAAGGACTGTCTCTGAATAGAGAGCAGACAGATATGGCCATAGATAAATGGTGGTTCATAAAGGTAAAACGGGGAACCCCGTGTTAGGAGGAGGTTTATTTTAATTGGGCAAGTTAATTAGGTGAGCCAAAGGGGGCTTTGATTGCTGGGCTCCAGTACTTTGATAGCTGGACCTTGGTAATCAGCCTTGGGAGGAAGAAGTGGCCAAATAAGGGAACAGATGCTGGTGGGTAGCTTTAAGAATGTAATCTAACAGTTTTTATCAAGGCAGAGGCAATGGGGGAGGACAAGACACACACACACACACACACACGGACATACATGAAACTGGTGCTAGGTGGCCATGGTACTTCACTCTTGTAAACCGAGTATTCAAAATGCAGATGGATCAGCATGGTTTGAGGCCAGCCAGAGACACAGGGACAGTGAGATAGTATCTAGGATTGCCCAGTACAGAATCTCACAAAAAAAGGGAAAAAGAAATCTAGTGTCACATTCATGGGCAGGAACTCCACAAAGGAAAAATACAAATAGGGAATGATAAATCCTGGCAGTATTCAGGTGTGGAAGGAAGTCTACCAACAGTGGTTTCCCTTGCCTGGTGAGACACCCAGCCATCTCCCTATTGCTGCTTCCAACTCCATTTTACACACTTTCTACAAGAAATGCACATTGTTTTTATCACCAGAAAAAGGCTGTGTGGGAGAATCTTGAGCTGAAGGCTAGCCTGAGCTACTACCTCTCAAAAATAAACACTGTATCAGTTCTGTGGTGGGGTAACAGTGCTGGAGATGATGGAGCAGCCCACAGCTCATCCTTCTAAGGCTGAGCTAGCCAGCAGGGGCCAGGGTGGCTAGAGCCAATTCTCATTCTTGCTGCTTTGGATGAGACTCTTGGCCCCTTCAGGTTCCTCAGCTGTATAAAGGGAGTTGGCCTAGATCCTACCAGCCCTGGGAATCCAGAAACCAAAATCTGGAGAGATCTTTGTGCTCACTTACCACATTTGGGTTGAAGGGTGGAGTTAGCCTCTTGTGGTACAGGTCATCCCAATTTATGGGACTGAAGAACACATGGTTCTTTATGTCAAGCTGCAAGAAGAAGACACTAGTCAGCAGTCCTCACCACAGCCGCTCCCCAACTGGCCACCAACTAGACAGAACTTTGCAGCTCTAGCTGGTTTGCTCAGCCCAGAGAGCATTCTGTTGACAGACAGCTTACTTCCTGCATCGTTCGAACCCAAATTTTCCTCTACAGCCACAGGTGCGTTCCACAGCTAGGTCTCAGCACCCACACCATACCAGGCTCTGGCAGCATGTCTATGAGCAAGACTGCAGAACTGGTTATCGGGGGAGAGGGTATGCAGGTGGAGCTTGAAGACAGCCTCCCCTCCACACACATTAATGCATCCTGATTCTTCCAAAATGCCAACCAGAGAAGTAGAACAAACCTGCTCACCAAAGATGACATAAGAAATAAAGCCCTAAGAAAAGCTGTAGATTCCGAGAGACTCAGAAGTGAGGAATGAGTCCTGGGCATGGGTTTCTGCTTTGTTCCTAAACCGCCTTTCCTCCCTTTGTCTGATTCACGTTGAACAATTCTCCAACACCTTGCATCAGTATTGCCTCTCAGAGGTTTGATTTCTGTGAACACATAACTTGTCTCAAGAGTCACAGGCACACATGCTCTAAGATGCAAACTCCTCTCTGGAAAGAAGGGATCTGTCTTCGCAGAAGCCTGGATCGGATCTTCAAGCCAGATAGGGAAACAGATAGGTAAATAGCCAAAGTGGTTACCACACATCACAATACCTGGCATGGCAATCTTTTCAGTGTATATAGTGCTTACAAACTCTTGTTATATGACACGGGTCAAAAAGCTGTGCTACCCACAGAATGGGTGTGGGCAGCCCTGGAGCCTATCCGTTAGCTGCTGAGGCCGTCTGAACTACAGTCACCAATCTCCTCATTTAAGACAGGGTCTTACTATGTAGCCCTGGCTGGCTTGGAACTCACTTTTCAGACAGGCTGATTTAAAACTCACAGAGAGTTGCCTGCCTCTGCCACATGTGGAGGTCAGAGAACAACTTTTGGGAGTCAGGTCTCTCCTTTCACCGTGTGGATCCTGGGGATTGAACTCAGGTTGTCAGACTTGACAGCAGTCACCTTACACCCAGACTACCTTGCTGTCCCTGAAATGACCCCGCATTGAATAATAAATAAGATTTTTTTCGTTTGTTTGCTTTGTTTATTGAGACAGGGTTTCTCTCTGTAATAGCTCCTGCTGTCCTGGAACTCATTCTGTAGACCAGGCTGGCCTTGAACTCACAGAGATATACCTGCCTCTGCTTCTGCCTTCCAAACTTTGGGATTAAAGGTGTGTGCCACCACACCTGGTTTAAGATTATTTTTAAAATTGATGCTTTAATCTTTTTCTCTAAACATGCATGTGTCAGAACAAGAATGAAAGGAACAGACTATGAAGTTTATGACTTACTTATTCCCATATCTCATGTGTCCAGCCAGGGGTCTGGCAAAGTGAATTGCTCAGATATTTGTGAAAAGCAAGACACTTATGCAGTTTCTCCGCACAGAAGCAGGAAGAAGCTTCTGAAACATTCCTCTGCTCAGCAAAGACATTCTGCTTCTTGCCATTCTCCTCCTTGTGCAGGCCACAGGACTTATACACATGATGTGCCTACGGCTGGGATGCCTCCATTCAATTCTTTGCATGGCTCCCCATAGTCGAAGTTCAGCTTGTTACGTCTTTAGACATGCCTGGCCATGCCAGTGTGAAACAGCACCCTCCCTATACACCCTCACTGTCTCTCTCTCTGCTCATTATTCCATACACCCTCACTGTCTCTCTCTCTGCTCATTATTTATTTCCTTCCTGAAGCTTGTCACACCTTGTGATCCGTGTACAGAATCTCTGGGTTTTGTCAGCCTCCTTCCACCTTCAAGCTTAATCATGTCAGAGACCCAGGCTATTCAACCCTCAGCACATACCTCAGTGCTGGGCCAAAATAAGGATTCTGCAAATACTGATTGCCTAAAAACTGTATTTAAAAAAAAAAGTAGTCAGGGGCTGGAAAGATGGTTCAATTGGTAAAGTGTTTAGCAGACAAGCAAGAGGACCTGAGCCTGGATTCCTGGAACCTATGTCAAAGCTGAGAATTATGGCATACTTTGTAAACTCAGAGCTGAGCTGAGGAGGCAAAGATGTGTAGCCAATCAGTTAGCGCCAGGTTCTGTGAGAGACTCTATCCCAAGAAATAAAGTGGACAACTGAAGACATTTGACATCAACTTCTGACCTCCACACACACATACATCACATACAAAAAGAAGACATGCACACATACAGAGAGAGAGAGAGAGACAGAGAGAGAGACAAACAGACAGACAGACAGACAGACAGACCAAGATACAGAGACAGAGAGACAGAAATAGACACACAGAGTTCAACTAGCAGAAAGGTCATTTCTGGGGAAATGTACCAGCAGCTCCTGGGTTTAGAGGTCAGCAGAAGGCAGGTGCTTTCTGAGTTGTCCCTGCAGGAAGGGACCTGTGCTCTTCTGCTTGGTCACTTACAAAGTCTGCCTTGGAGCCCAACCGCTGCTTCTTGTCCTTGCTGAGAAGGCCTTGCAGGAGGTCGCAAGCGGCCACTGTCCGGCCTCCAGGGATCTGTAATGGCTGGTACAAAATATTCTCATACATCTGGGCCACATCTCTGTTGAAGAAGGGGGGCTAGGGAGACAGGGAGAGAAGCTGGGGATTCAGTCATGAGACTGTGGAAAGGGGTCTCATCAGGGAGGGTTAGAGCAAGCTGGATAGCCGGGAGTATGTGGTCAGGCTGTGTCCAGTGCCACAGCTTGTGGGGCAGATGGGGAAAGAAAGGACCTCCAGGCTTCCAGCGTGGGATAGAGGATTGCTGAGAGAACCATAGGCTTTGCACACTCACAGGAGGCTCCCCCGTGCCCTTTCTCTCCCCTCTCCCCTTCAGCATTTCTTCCTGGCCTCACAGTCATCTTCTGCCAGAGGCTATGGATTGGCAGACAAGAGAAGACAAGGCTAGGGACCACTGAATCACACAGCTAAGAAAAAAGCTGGACTCTAAATTACACCCACGGTCTATCCCTCCTTGTTATTCCTCCAGCTCCTCTACCCACTGGTCCTTCCGAACCCTCAGCGCTTACTCCTTTGACAGCATGCCATGCTGGAGAACCCAGCCCAGAGGAAAGTCATCCTCAGGCAGGTCCACACATGCTTCCATTTAAGCATACAGTCCATGACAGCTCCCAATCTATCAATGGGACCCTTCAGCCTCAGTTTCCCTCTTAGTACAACAAAAGTAACTATACTCTGCAAAAGAGGGTGTGTTATAAATGTAAACTGTGACAATGACACCATTTAAAAGAGATATTCAATTCTCGTATTCACTTGGCCTCATTGTTCCTTCTCAGGGTAGATGGCTAGCTCTTTAATTCCCTGTGCAAAAAGAGAGTAAGCCACATAAAATGGGGGCTACCCTCAGCTTTCCCAAGCCACATGTGCCCTGTAAAGACATCTCTGCCCACTCACCAGGCCATGAAGCATCTCATAGAGGACCGCCCCTAAGCACCACCAGTCCACCGCTCTATCGTAAGGCTCTTGACGAAGCACTTCAGGGGCCAGGTACTGTTGGGGGAAGCGCAGTTATTTGAGGACACCTGGCCTGTTTCTATGTCTGTAAAGAAGGCACTCGGAGGGGGTTGCTAGCACTGTCACTGTTTCACAGCTTCTCCTGTGGTCATTAGCATCCATTCACTAGAGGCCAGTTTGGTGACAGGTCCTTTGCAGTGCACTGGGGACAGACAGGAGATCAGGCGAGACAGCTCTGTACAGTCGTGCGCATTGTACGTCACACAGGAGTACCAGTCAGAGGGGTAAAGGGAGCTACAATCAGGCTGTGATCTGCTCACCAAGCCAGCATGGTAATTCAGAAGCATGGCATGCCTTCTTGTTTGCACATGGTCAACTATAGGCTCTCTGTGTCCTAGCGCTGGGAAAGTCCTGGTGGCATCTCACAGTATAGTGGGGTGACAATGGGGCAAAGCTAAAGGAATGTGTCACATACTTGTTATGGAAACCGTACTGCATAGGAGATGGTCAGGAAATGGGTGGTATTTCAGATCATATTGATAGATGGGAACAGGAGCCGTGACTGGTACAAGGAGAAAACTATAGGCGGTGATGTGCTTCTGCCAGTCCCAAGGGCCTATTTGTGACCTCTTAGCCTGGGGGTCTCTGCTGCTAAGGAACAGAGGCCCAGTGACAGACACAGCTACCCTGAGGATGTATGGGTCTATGGAAGGGAAGAGAATCATACAGCCCTGAGCCCTCTTCAGTGTGTGGGCCCAGGCAGAGCACCTGATCGGAGTGGTAGCTAGAGAGATGGCTCGGCTGGTTAACGTTTGCTGTATAAGCATGAGGGCCTATGTCCAGATCCCCATCAGGCACATAAAAGCCAGGTGAGATGGCTCATATATGTAGCCCCAGTGACGTGGGGTAGTGGTGGGGAGATAAGCAGACCCCTGGATCAGTGGCCAGCCAGCCTACTCAAATCAATGAACTCCAGGTTCCTTTCGAGACCCTGTGTCAAGATATAATGTGGACAGTGTTTACTTAAGATACCTGTCATCAACCTCTGGCCTCCATGGGCATGCATGTGCACACAAATCTGTCCACATTCACATGAACATGTGTACATATTACACATAGACACACACACACACTAAATAATGAATAAATCAAAATGGGGACATGGGAACAAATGTAGGTCTGTGTGCCTGGCACTCAGAGGTGGCAGTCATGGAAGAAGGGATGTCTCTGATATGAGTCACAATTCCATAGCCCCTACTCCTTAGTGCTAGTTACACCCACTGAAGGCACTGTTGTCAGGCTTTGGGGTCAGCTTTATCCAGCAGACAACCCATGCACAAACGTAGACAATGTTCCCCTCTGGGAGAGGGTACCAGGTCATCAGGTTCCTGAGTACCAACTGGCGGATGCCACCTGAGGGTTCAGGCACAGCTCTGCAGGCTGATGGAAACACAGGGCGGCACTTAAGTCCTGATCCAGACTAAGAAGGGAGGCGCTGCTCGGCTTTGCAGCCTCAGCCCTCTGGCCCATTCTGGTGCCTGGCCAACCCACAGGGGCCCTTTAGGCCTAAGGCCCAGCTCAAGACTGGTGAAGTTCAAGGAAAGGTTTTTAAATGCAAGGCAGGTCAGATAGACAAGTGAATTCCTGCACAGACATGCAATGCTTGTTTATTTGTTTGTTTGTTTATTGTGGTGCTGGGGTTAAACTCAGGGCCTCGTGCACACCAGGCAACCACTCTACCACTGAGCTATACTACCAATCCTAATTATTATTATTTTGAGGCACTTTCTTACAATTTTCACGCCTCATCCCTCAGTGAAGAGAAGTATGGGGATTACAGAAATCTACAAATTTTAACCTGCTAGACTCTCTGTCTGAAAGAGGGAGGCACATTTATGTTTAACACTTACAAGCCCTGACCTTAACTCTCAGGCCATGCTCTCCTGGTCAAGCGCTTGGCCCTGTGGAGCAGTGCCATCCCACACAGCGGCCTCTAGGCACATGTTGTCATTGAACAATTGCTTTTGCAGAGGATCAAGGTTTTGGGTCTAGCTGGGCATGTGAGCACACGCTTTTAATCCCAGCACTCAGGAGGTAGAGGCAGGTGAATCTCTGAGTTCAAGGCCAGTCTGGTCTACAAAGCAAGCTCCAGGAAAGCTAAGGCTATTTCACGGAGAAATCCTGTCTCATAAAACCAAAAAAGAAAAGAAAAAGGATTTGGCTCTATTGAAATGTGGCCAATTACAGCTGACATGTACTATAAATATAAACTATATTCACTTAGATAAATTATAATATTAAGAAATAATTCATTAGTTCAACATATTTACATTTATTTTGTGTGTGTTGTGTGTGTGCACACACATGTGTATACACATGCTACAGCATGCATATGAAGGTCAGAGGACCTATTTGGAAAATTTAGTTCTGTCCTTCTACCATGTGGGTTCTAGGCATTGAACACACACAGGCCCTTAGGCCTGGCGGCAAGTGTTCTTACCCACTAAGCAGTTTTGACAGTCCAATTTCACCATTTTATACTGATTATGTATTAAAATGTGAGGTTTGAGATATATTGAATTAAATAAAATACATTGTTAAAATTAGTTTCACCCATTTTTCCCTCCACACACACAACCCAAGATGGGATCTAACTATATAGGCTTGGCTGGCCTGTAACTTGTTATCTATGCCAGGCTAGTCTCGAACTCACAGAGATCTTCCTGCCTCTGCCTTCCAAATTCTGGGATTAAGGCATGTGTCATCATGCCTGGCATCACCTGTTTCTTTTTATTTTGTGCATGTGTGCATGTGTGTATGCATGTGTGCATGTGTGCATGTGTTACTGGGAACCAAACCCAGGGCCTTGGCGAGTGTTCTATCATTTATCTACAGCCCCCAGTCCTGTCCTTACTTTTCTTAAAGATTTATTTTATTTTATTTTATTTTATGGGTGTTTCACCTACATGTATATCTGTGTCACATGTGTGCAGTGCCCACAGAGACCAGAAGAGGGTGCAAGACCCTCTGGAACTGGAGTTACTGTGGATTGGCTGTGAGTTGCCATATAGTTGCCAAGACCTGATTCCTGATCTTATGCAAGAGCAACAAATGCTCTTAACTGCTGAGACAGCTCTCCATTCTTGTCTATATACATACATACATTCATACACACACATACATACATACATACATGACTTATTTCAGTTTTATGTGCATGGTGTTTTGCTTGCACCTCTTGCATGCAGTATCCATGGAGGCCAGAAGAGGACATTGAATCCTTTGGAACTGGAGTTCTAGACAGTTATGAGCTGAATTGGGATAGTTGTGTGTAAATTGGGAACCAAACCCAGGTTCTCAGGAAGAGTAGCCAGTGCTCTCAAGCGCTGAGTCTTCTCTCTCCCCAGAATATCTTTTTACTTTTTAAATGTAGTTGCCTAGAACGCCTGAGGTTCTGAGTTCAACCTCTATCTGTTTGTTTTTGGTCTCATGAAGTTCCAGCTGGCCTGGGGCCTAACGTATAATTGAATTTGGCTTCAAACTCCTGATCTTCCTGTCCCCATCCTGAAGTGCTTGGGATTACAGGCATGCAACCCCACATTTAGTGGTAGCTTCCCATGCGGTAGAATTCCCTAGAGGTAGCTGGGTGCCCACCATTCCAAACGCTGGTTCCTTGACACTTATGAGGAGATGAGGGCTCAGCATAGGGCTGACTTGGGGAAGAGCTTGAGAGGATGGAGTGAGGCCTCGCTGCTGTAGCCTGGTGGCTTTATTTAGGGGCTGTGGCCTCAGCCACTTATGGCCTGTCTGTCTTCTCCATAGGTCTTCCACGTACCTCAGGAGTGCCACAGAAAGTGGATGTGGTCTCCTCTGGCTCCACACATTCCTTGCAGAGGCCAAAATCTGTCAGGACCACGTGTCCCTGTGGATGAGAGACAACAGGAAGAGGTTAGTGGTCAAAGCTCAAATGCCGCACCTTAGAGAAATGGCTGTGCAGTACAGTGAGGAGACACAGGCTGCATGCTTTCTGTAGACTCAGGGTTCCTGGCCCAGATGCCAGGAGATCTTGGGGCACAGGCTAGGACCATGGCATCATGACTAGGGCCCATGCTTACAACAGTGGCAACTCCAGGGTGTTCTTGCTGGGTAGCAATGCCCTAGATAGAGGGCTGAGGACTGAGAAATCAAGTCCACCAATGTCAACTGGGCATGAGAATGGAGAAGATAGACAGGTAGAGAGGGCTATTAGACTTAAGGAGCTGCTGTGCGCAATCCTCACTGCCGGGCCTGTACTCCTCTCCAAAGCTGTGCTGCCCTCTAGAGGGCAATCCACAACCAGCAACTGAGCAATAGGGGCTGTGAAGGTCGGAATTTCCTTGACTCAACGCGGTAAGAGCCATCTGTGCTGAGGGCATCCATCCTATGAGATGTCCTGAGGCCTCCCTTGCAACCACAGCGCAGTGACACCTCTCCCTCTGTCCCACCCTGTTTCATCCCCCTTAAAGTTGTACCACTCTCAATCTCGGGGTCTGTCTCCAGGGAATCAGGAAACACGGAAGGTCTACAGAGCCCTAGCATCCACCTGGCAACACCTCCCACCCGTCTCCGCCCCTGCCACCACCGCCACAGGCCAATATATCTATATCTACACTGACATCTGTACCTGTGCGTGGTCTCCTGTGCACGTTTATATACATAGATATGTGCATGAGCACATATGTACACATACACATAAGAATATATATTGCCATATGCATACATGTATAATGCATATTACCAATGTACACAGACCATGGCTGAAGAGCACAGATTTGAGCTGCATGCGGGCACACACACACACACACACACACACACACACACACACACCACACCACACCACACACCTGGCAGTCCAAGAGAATGTTTTCTGGCTTCAAGTCTCTGCAGAAAATAAGAGAAAACAGCCATTTATTGAGTGAATTGGGGACTAGGGTCCTAGCAAGAGAAACTCCTGGAAGCTCCTAAAGATGAATAAGGAAAGCTGGATATTTGACTCTTGAAAGGAGGACACCTCAATCCAAAATAAGAGCCTTCCTCAGTCAAAGGACCAAGTTCACTGGGACTTCATGGCCCACACAATCCCTGCTTGGTGGAGCAAAAGGTCCTGGGACTGACCACAAGCCAAGAGCAGGCCTCACCTGTAAATGATGTTGAGAGAGTGCAGGTAGCCAATGGCGCTGGCCACCTCTGCAGCATNCCGGGCCCGGGGCTCCAGGAACCTGCGTTCCCGCTGCAGGTGGAAGAAGAGCTAGGAAAGGGGACAGTGAGATGGCTTCTGGATTCCAGGTCCTAGATCACAAGACAGGGGCCTTCAAGACCCTCGACTCCGTGCAGGCCAGTCACCTAGGCTTAGCTGCAGTGTACTTGACAGGAGAGCCTGCATGCTGACCCCACCCCTCAGGGCGCTTGTGATCTCCCCGCCTTCCGTCAGCATAATTAAGCAGCTACTGTCTTCCAGGCTGCAAGCCAGGCTCTTTTTATAACTCCTGTTTAATCCTCATGACCATCTTCAAGATCTCAGCTGTGACGCCAGTTTTATGTCTAAGGAGAAGGAGCTAAATGATTTGTCTAAGGTCCTACATCTCAGAGTTGGCAGAGCTGGAATTTGAAACCAGGTAGCCCAAGACATACTTTGTGGGTGGGGAGCTGGGAAGGGAATAGGAGGGGTTAAACTCTATGAACCCAGATTGACCTTGAACTCAATCCTCCTACTTCTGTATCCCAAGGGTTGGAATTATAGGTGTGAGGCACCATGCCCAACAAAAATGTGCTTTTCCTCCAACCCAAGCATTAGGATGTCACACTGAGCTCAGCTCTAGATCTTTCTGCTGTTTGGTCTGCTTTGTTGTTTGCAAAGTCATCATTTAGGGATATATATGATAAAACCTCCCCTGTTGGGCTCATGCTGAAAATATTTGGTTATAGGCCAAATCTGGTGCAATTGAGGAGAGCCCCTATTAAATTTTGCCTCTTTGTTTAGTAAGACAAAGCAAAGTCCAAGATGGTGCCTAGTTTGTCCCTGCTCTGCTTTGGGGTTAGCAGGTGACTCAAGTCTCTACTTAGGACAGTGACATCAGGCTAGAGAAATAGCTTGGTGGTTAAAGTGCAAGTATAAAGACCCGAGTCTAGGTCCCCAGAGACCAGTATAAATGCCAGAAAAGCATGGCTGCCGTTCTGTAATTCTAGCCTCGGAAGGGTAGAGACGGAATCATCAGAGCAAGCTGGTTAGCAAGACTAGCTACACTGTCAAGCTCTGGGTTTGGTTGGGAGACTCTGATTTGATGAAAAAGATGGAAGGGAAGTTGAAGATAACTCTTGACATCATCAGCCTCTGGCCTCCATGTGCAAACACGCATGCACCTACACGTTTGACCCTCACATAAAAATAGGTGTGTATAATACATATACATGGAAATAAAAAAATGATAGTCATGGGTCTGGGCCTGTGGCCTGGGTGTGGGAAACAGTGACCACACATTTCTCTTGGTAGAGACCTTTCCTGGGGTCTCTGAAAGGAAGTATGAGCCACCTTGCATAGGAAACACTCCTACAATATCAGGAGTAAAAGGGACCTGGTGTAGCCTGGGTTGTCTTGAGGAGCGCCTTACTGAGTCTACCAAGTGGCTCTGTTGTAGGGGTTCAGTAAGATCACTCTGGAGTGGGGTATGCAGTGGACACACGGGAGGACAGTTTCCCTCCTGAGGTCTGCTCACCTCTCCTCCGTTGACATAGTCAAGCACGAAGTAAAGCTTCTCAGGGGTCTGGAAGGAGTAGCGCAGGCCTACGAGGAAGGGGTGGCGCACATTCTTCAGCAGCACATTGCGCTCTGCCATGATGTGGTTCTGCTGTGGAGTCACACAGACGGGTCTGTGTCACAGTCGAGGGCAGCCCCTTTCATTGCAGCGTAGTCCCTTGCTTATAGACGTGTCATGCCCCAGCTCAAATACCCATATTGGCTCTCTATTGCCCCCAAGTCAGGCCTAGGCTCCTTGTCTAGTACCTGAGCCTCACCCCAGCCACTCATACTATTGGAACCTCCGAAACCCCTGCCCCAGGGTGACAGGCAAAGCATACACTATGATAGGATGACTGAGTCCCAGGGAAACTCTAGGAAAAAATGTCACACAGTACCTGTACTCATGTCTTTGGTTGTTGGTGGCTGTTTTACTCATTTTCTTTTGACTTTTGTGGGGAGCCCACCATCCCGGTCCTAACTAAAACACACGGAGGCTTATGATTTCTTATGAATGCCTGGTCTTAGCTTGGCTTGTTTCTATCCAGCTTTTCTTAACTTAAATTATCGCCATCTATCTTTTGCCTCTGGACTTTTACCTTTCTCTATTTCTGTGTACCCTTTCTTTCCTTCTTACTCAGATGTCTGGCTGTGTAGCTGAGTAGTTGGTCCCTGAAGTCGCCCTCTTTCCTCTCTCATTCCTTGATCTTTTTTTCTCTCTTTTTCTCCTTCTATTTATTCTGTCTGCCAGCCCTACCTATCCTTTCTCCTGCCTCACTATTGGCCATTTTGCTCTTTATTAGACCAATCAGTTGTTTTAGAGAGGCAAAGTAACACAGCTTCACAGAGTTAAATGAAAGCAACACAAAAGAATGCAACACATCTTTGCATCATTAAACAAATATTTCACAGCATAAACAAATGTAACACACCTTAATATTCTACAACATTTGATCCTGCTGTTTTATCCACCTGGGCAGCCCCTCCCGTGTGTGTGTGTGTGTGTGTGTGTGTATGTGTGTGTATGTGTGTGTGTAAGAAGTTGATGATGGGTGTCTCCCTCCATCACGTTCTCCACCCTATTCTTTGAGGCAGGGTCTCTCACTGGATCTATAGCTTATTGATTGGGGTGGTCCAGCCAGTCAGCAAGCTGGAGAGATCCTTCCTCTCCATCTCTACAGCACTGAGATTAGAGATGCATGCTTCCACACTTAGCTTTTTCATGTGGGTTCCGCAGGATCAAACTTAGGTCTTCATGCTTGCACAGAGAGCACTATGTCATTTTAGCCATCTCCTTAGCCCCGGACATGCCACCTTCCTTTCAAACTATCAGAATGCTGTTTACTGTCAGGGTCAGTTCAAGACCTCCCCTCCTTGTTGGCATGAATCACTCTGTCTCTTGAGTAGTTTGACTTGACATTCTATCCTCTCTCTGTACTCCTAACAGTACTGAAGGGATTCAAGTCGCTTGAAGCATTTAGAGATCCAAACTTGCTGTGGGATAATCCCTTTGTACACTGTGTGAATATACGCCAATATGATTGGTTTAATAAACAAGCTGAGTTACCAATAGCTGAACAGGATAAAGTTAAGTAGGAAAGCCAAACTGAGAATGATGGAATGAGGAAGGGCAGAGTCAGAAGAGTGGCTTGTCAGCCATCCAAGAGAATGAGTTGGAGACACAAAATGGGATAGAGGTAGAAGCCACAAGCCTCAGGGCAACACATAGATTAATAGAAATGGGTTAAGTTGTAAGCGCTAGTTAATAATACTCCTGAGCTAATGGCTGAGGATTTATAATTTATATTAAGTCTCCAAATCAGTTATTTGGGAAGTGGCTGTCTGTGGTTGGGACAGGAAAACTCAACCTACACAAGCTGGCCAGGCTGAAGGGGCCTTTGTAGAGGGCGCGCTATGAGCCCACAGTGTGCACACGGGTAGTCTGACACCTAGAGGGAGCAGAGAGCTGGTCCATCGTGGACCTGTTAACTGGAAGGTAGAGACCTTCTCATCCTCCAGAAAGCTCCTAGGGAGATGGCTTGGCCTGCCTTCCTCTAAAAAGGTTAGGATCCTGTGTGCCAGCCGGGCTTTCTGAGCTGCCCCACTGGATCTCTTGGGAAGCCACGCTAGGCTAGGGTGAAGAAGCAGGAGGGCAAGTGAGCCTTCCCGAGTTCTGGTACCTCTTTGCTCTTCAAGATGGACTTCTTCTGTAGCACCTTCACTGCATAGAAGGCTCCGTCAGACTTGCGCTTGGCCAGTAGGACCTGAAGAAGAGTACAGACGTAAGACATTGGGGATGATGGAGTTCCCCTGGCAGCTCCCATACCCATTCTGCAGGTATGTGGCACACCAGCCTTCTTTTTGCATATGCTAATGGAGATTGCAGGTGGATGACTCCATAAAGCTCTTCTTACTTACCTTCCCATAGTTCCCTTTGCCAATGACTTTGAGGAAGTCGAAATCTGTGGGTCGGGCACTGTGGGCCGGAGAAGAACAAGGATCAGCATTTGGAAGCTCAGGAAGCTCGGTCCCTGGTTCATTTCAGAGCTGAAAAGTGCAAGTGGCCTTTCAGGAGCCTCCTGGCCCCCCTCCTGAAGAACATTATGTCTTACAGCCCAAAGGAGCTCAGAAGATGTGACCTCACACACCTCCCCCTACACCCACCCCAGCTCACAGACCAGTTATTACCAGGAGAGACAATCAGGTACATGGTACAGAAGGCAGTCTCCTCCATCCCTGCCCACCCCCACTCCCAGCCAGGAGAAGGCGGAGAGCTGCTGACAGAGAAGATGTTTGGGGTCATTCCAGGTAGAGAAGGCTCGGCCTGAGCCAAAGCTGGGAAGTTAATGAAAGACAAAGCTGAGCAGGCACAGGCTTAGAAAGATTCTGGTCCAGCGGGCAAAGGCTTTGTGTACACCATGGACCCTGGATTTTATTTCCAGAGCAAAGAGAATGGCCATGGGACAGCCAGGTAGGAATTTTATCTTAGAAAACAGAACTCACTTTGGGTTAGCTGATGGTCCCAGGTTGATGTTCTCATTGGCCCTAGAGGACTGAAGACATTTAAAGAAAGAGGCAATGAATATCAGCAAGCTTCCTCCTCTTCCTTTGGCCTAGGCCCTGATTCTGCTAACATCACTACCAACGAGCTTACCTTCCCATATCCCTCCCTTCCTTTATTGGTTTTCCTCTCTGTACCCACCCACTCCTCCATAGCTACCCCTCCTCCATCTAATCATTCACGTCACACTTGCTTCTAATGACCATCATGGACCATCATGGCAATTAAGAAAAGAAAACCAAAACCAGAGAAGAGTTGTCCAGGGCCTTATAGGTGGCCAAGGTGGAATTTGAACTGATGTATTTTCACAACCAGTGTCGTGTTTTTTTTTTCCCTAACCAAATCTACTTCTGATAGCTCCCTGCCAAACCACTCTTTAATGTTGTTTGCAAATGGCCATCTCTGTGAGTTCACAGTAACCTGACAGATACAAATTCTGCTGGCTGGAATCTCTACAGATTTCCTCAGCCTTGGGAGAAAGTGAGTCTCTGGTGCAGGGGGCTGGGTGTTGGAAAGCTAGGAACCACTCACCTGTGGGCTAGGAACTTCAGCCCGGCTGGAGGCCATTCTGTAGCTGTGATGAGGTAGGCTCTGGAGGTACTGGAAAGACCAAGCACGACAGATCTTGGCCCCCAGGCCGGGCTGCCCTCTTTCTCACCTTCAACTTCTGAGACAGCCTTAGCAGCTCTTACCCTAAAGACCAGAAGTCCATGCATGGATGAGACAAATGCCACTTACCAGACCCAGCCTTTCTCACCAAACAGTTCAGGAGGGATGGAGAGGAACCAGCTAGGGTGGTCCCTGCCTGGCAGCATCTTTGCAAAGGCTGGAGACACCCAGGACAGAAAGATTCTTGTGAATGATGAAAACTCCAGAACTCCAAGGTGGCTGGAAGAGGCAGGAGCCTCGCAGGCTTAAAGCTAAATATTTCCTTTTACTTCTCAGGGAGGCACGGAGTCCTTGAAAAACGCTTTATGCATTTTTGTTGCTCTAATTTTTTTAAACAGGGCCTTGCTCTGTGGTCCATGCTGGTCTTGAGCTTGCTGCATATCCTAGGTTGGCCTTGAACTGCCTTAGCCTCCCAAATGGTGAGAAAACTGAAGTGTGTTCCCACACATGATTTAGAACAGGACTTTCTTGACTCTTACTGTTTGTGGGTAGCATGGGCTCTCCAGATTCACAAATAGCCATGTTGGCAACTGTGAATTCTTGTGGAAAGTCCCAGGATAAGCTCTGTGTTAAATACAATCTTGCCTGGGTATTTTCCTCAGGGTCCAGTAACAGCGACTACACTGGGACTTTGGATCAGAACCATGAAATCCCCCAAGTAGCCGGTATCTGTGAGTTCAAGTGGTAGAAGGGGTGGGTAGCTGGTCTATGCAGCCAGCTCAGCACAATAGGAGAAGCCAGCTGTCTAGGGTTTGTTTCAGGGGCTTGGAACCTCATCGGCTCTGTACCTCCCATAGGGCGTGGTGCAGATTATTCATTCAAAGACCCCGGTTTTGATTGCTGTAGGACCTGGGCTAAATATCTTAGCATCTCTTAGATCATCTTCTTTTCAGGAGAGGTCTTTGAGGCACCACCCTGTGGCTGGGTGGGACACTGACACCCACTCACCTGCGGCCAGGAACTTCTACCAGGTCAGAGGCCACCCAGCTGAAAAAGTAGCATTAATGGGAGTTCCCAGCTAGGGCTGATCTGGAGGCCTCCCACTGCCAAACTCCTGCAGAGCAGGCTATAGAATTCTAGCAGAGGGAGGTGTATCCTGGATTCTCTGATGCACGCCAGGCTATGCTCCTACAGTCAGCCTGAGACACCACCATCCCTCCCATAGGTCCTGTGCCTGGCTCTGGCTGCCCGGGTCCCACATACCTATGCAGGCTGGGCAGAGGCCTCCGGGAAATGCAGCAGTTGGAGCCGAGCACAGTCCGTGGACAAGAGAGACTCTCTCTGTTCTCCCAACAAGAGCCAAGTGTCAGTGCCTGGTGCCCCCAGCACAGAGCTCAGAACTTCCAGCAGTGGCAGCAGCAAGGGGGCTGGTGATGTCACACAGATCGAGCACTGCTTATGATGGGACTGGCACGGGAGACTTCTGTTCCCTAGGGGATGCTATTTCTCCCTAGGAGATGAAGGATTATTCACCAGTCCCAGAAGAACCTGGAAGCCACTGGGGACTGTAAGAACGTATGTGATTGTATGGGTTAGGGTATGTGTCTCTGCAAGTATTTCGTGTAGAGTTGTGCTTTGGCATGTCTCTGGTGTGCCAGTGTGGCTGTGGATTTCAGATATTTGTGTCAATGTGTATGTGTGTATGTGTGTTTGTGTGTGTGTAAGAATGTGTACATGTGCCAGGTAGTGGTGGTGCACACTCGGGAGGTAGACGCAGGTGGATCTCTGTGAGTTTAAGGCCAGCCTGGTCTACAGAGTGAGTTCCAGGACAGCCAGGGCTACTCAGAGACATCCTATCTCAAAAAACCAAAAAGACAAAAACAAGAAAGAAAGAAAGAAAGAAAGAGAGAGAGAGAGAGAGAGAGAGAGAGAGCATATGTGTTGGTGTGACAGCATTGTATGTATGTGAGTTTGCATCTGTGCTGAGTTCATCATTGTTTTGCTGTATGTACAGTGGATATAAAGTCCCAGACAGTCAGTGTGCCACTGTATAGTATATGTTGGTGTGTATTGTATATATAATGTTTTATGTGAGTCTGCATGTGTTTGTGTCTGTCTTCAGATGAGACTGTGTCTAGTAATATGTGCATGTGACATATGCATGCATAGGTCCATTACTGTGTGTCTGTGTCCATATTGGTAAGTGTTGGATAGCTTGAGTGTGTGTGTGTGTGTGAATATGTGTATACATATATAGAAGGCTCATCAGTTAGAACCCAGGGTTCTATCCAGACACTGTATAGACCACCTGTTCTGGAGGAGAGGTCCCTGGGACCTGAGCTATGGCCACGTAACTCAAAACCCTGTAGATGCTCCAGAGAAGCTGGCTCTCCATCCAGCTGGCCTTGGTCGAGAACTATGGAGCATTTGGCTACCTGGTTTTCCCTATGAGCTCTTCAAGAGCTCACTCTTCTGGCTCACTGTCCCTGAAGCAGGCCTGGCTGGACCACAGCTCTTCTGCTGTGTGAGAACTCATGCCTCAGGAGCTCCAGGCCCATGAAGGCCTGCCTGGCTGTTAGGTTCTCACAGGGTCCTTTCCTCTATTAGAGGATCAGAAGGGATTGGCGGGTGTTCTGAGCAAGGAAGGAATTCATGGGAGCAACACAGGCCCTGTCTCCCTGGAGCTTTCTGTGCAGCTATACAATCACTCTAGGCACAGAGAGGGTGGGTCAGGCATGCTTTTTTGTTTTGTTTTGTTTTGAGACAGGGTTTCTCTGTAGCTTTGCAGCCTGTCCTGGAACTAGCCCCTTGTAGACCAGCTGGGTCAGGCACTCTTATAGACTAAAATTCAAGGGACCTGGGGGTGTTGACCTAAGAACACTGCAGTAAACAGCATCAAAGTTTCATTTTCCCACAAAATAGAGAAATGTTGAACCCATACACAAGTCTGCAGGGTGACATGTTGACAAAACACACATCCTTACCAAGAACATTTCTTTTCAATAACAAAAACCCATGGGTCTTCGGGGAGCAGCCGTGGGACTTTATAAGAACAAGATAAGGGGCTAACAATAGGTTAAGAGCCTCTGGCTGGCACTTAGGAACATTTCCGCATGCTGGCTCAGATCCTCATCCTGCACCCTGGCTAGACAGCTCATTCCTCTTGCTTTCGTTTTTATGAAACTTCTCTAAGGACCTGTTCTCATCTCCTCTCCTTTTCTGTTCCACTCCTGAACCCATCTTAGATTTCATCCCAGCATCCTGAGGAATCAGTGGACAGTGGCCTCATATGTCAGGGTCAGTGATGACTCCTGGGTTCTCACTTCATTCAGCCTAGCCGAGACTTTGGCATCCTCCCTGGCACCTGTCCTTTGCCTACTTGGCTCTGAGAGGTCCTGGGGTTCTTTATTGGACTCTCTTCCCCTTCAACCCTGGCTCAGTCCTTGGGTCTCTGTCTCCCCTCATTTCCCATGTCCACGAACCAGTTCAATGGCTTAGCTCCTTCTGCTTTCTCTGTCTAGAAAGCTCTTACCCCCACAAAACACATGGCTAACTTTCAGTAACATGGTGGAGGACCCTGCTTCAGTGGCACCTCCAGGAGAGGCCTGTGCTGACTGATAGTAGGTGATGGGTTCTCTTGATCTATCTGGGGCTTAGGGCTTTCAGTGCTGAGCCTGTGCAGTCCTGAGCAAATCCTGATGGCCGGTCCATCCCTCCACAGTAGCCGGCTTGCCTTCGGAGACTGTGTCTCTGACTGTGTCTCTTATCATGTCACTTGTTGAGTGCTCTAATTTTCCATCTCAAACTAGAACATCAGCTCACGAAAGCAGACTCTTTTTGCTCACTATTGGATCCTTTATATCTATAACCGGCCTGAAACAGAGGAAGTGTTCATGACACATTAATGAAGTCATTGAGTGATCAGGTATAGTATACATACAAAATGAAAAATTATACAACCCAAACATCTGTCTATGTAAGCCTATATGGATCAAAATGGGGGCATACGTCTGATGCTCTTATCAATGAGAAAGCAAGTTTCAGAATAGTGGGTGCACTGGGTTACTAATTTTATTAAAGTGGGGAAAAAAGACAATGGACATTTGAATAAATAGCAGCAACAAAATTCAAGAGGCCATGACCACTAGTTATTAGGTCATTTGTTTTTTCTTTTTGAACTATGATATAAAATTTCTTACAGTGCCACTGTTTCATTGCTAAAGTACCAAGCTTTAGCCGCTCTTCAATGTGTTCACTGCTCAGTCCCCTATCACCTTGCCTAAGAACCTCATCCTACCCCTGCAGTTCCTAAGAGTTCCTTTTCCCTTGTATGACTGCCTTGTGATAGATACAGCCTGGCCCAACTTGGCACCAGTGTCTTCTCCTGGATATTTTATTTTTATTATTACATTTATTGACTCTCTCTCTCTCACTCTCTCTCTCTCTCTCGTGTGTGTGTGTGTGTGTGTGTGTGTGTGTGTGTGTG
>LOEQ01002105.1:57102-70406 GCA_001685075.1 Bramus lutescens | reverse complement strand
TCCATTATGATCAAGTAGGCTTCATCCCAGAGATGCAGGGCTGGTTCAACATAAAAAAAATCTGTCAATGTAATCCATCATATAAATAAACAGAAAGAAAAAAAAACATATGATCATTTCATTAGATGCGGAAAAAGCATTTGACAAAATTCTGTTTTTCTCATGTCGAAGTTTGTCAAAGGTCTTTTTTTGTGCCATTTGAGATTATTGTGTTCCGTCTATGTTTTATAATGTACTGTCACCTAGATTTTTTTTTCTTTTTGATTTTTTGAGATAGGGTTTCTCTTTGTAGTCCTGGTTGTCATGGAACTTGCTTTGTAGAACACGCTGGTTTCAAACTCAGAGATCCATTTGCCTCTCAAGTCCTGGGATTAAAGGTGCGCATCATCATACCTGGTAAACCTAGATTTTCTTAACTGAACCATCTTTGATTTCTGGGATCTTCCTCTTTAAAAATCTTACTTTCTCTGTCCTTTTTTTGGGGGGCGGGCAGCATTTAAGATAGGGTATCACCAGGTAACTGTGGCAAGTCTGGAACTTTTTATGTAGACCAGGCTGGCCCTGAACTCACAGAAATTGGTCTGATTTTAGGTATGTGCTACCTCGGCTGACTACTTTTGGAGTCTGATGGAGTGCATCACCCATGGGCAGGTGCACAGAACATGGACATCTGAAGAGCTGGATGCTTGTGAATATTCATGTTTGTATATATTCTGCCTTCGTGACTGATTGACAGCCTCACTGGGTACACACGTCTCTTTTCTTTGACCATTTTTTTATTTCCCCTTTTCTCTCTCCTTGCAGGTAATTGGTTCTAGGGCTTACTGCATAGTAGATTCGTTCTCTGTTTTCCTTTAAAATTGCTCTGCGTGTTGTCTCAGCAATTGCTACAGAGGAACCCAGTGCTATTATCATTCATGTTCCCTGGTTTTGCTCTCACTGAAAGCTTTTCTTCCTATCTTCTTCTTATTCTCATTACTCTTATATTTTACAGTGTTGCAGTTTGGTACTATTCCTTTGTCCTGGCACTCAGTGTGATCGCTCAATTTGGAGACTAGCTTATCTCAACTCTGTTTTTTTTTTTTAAATTTTTTATGTGTGTGGATGTTTTGCTTGCATGTATGTCTGTACCACATGCATATCTGGTACCCCAGAAGGTGGAAGAGGGCTTCGGATCCTCTGGAACTAGAGTTGCAGATGCTTGTGTCCAGGAATGTGGGTCCTCTGGGTCTTTGCCACTAAGCCATCTCTCCAGTCCTTAGTTTATTTTTTATTAATATAATTCAATATTTGACTAGTCTGCTGATTTTCAAATACTCTTTTCTAGTTTCTTCTCATTGTCTTGTCTGTTTGGAGACAGGTTGGCCTTGTCTTTGTGCAATCCTCCTGCCTCTGTCTCCTGAGCATTAAGATTGCAGGATTACATGATGGTAGTCACCGTGCCCCCTCCTCTGTATTTTACTTTCCAGAAGGTGTCCTCACCTTTAACTTTTGAACCTTGTATTAAAATTTTATTTCTGTAATCACATTTTAAAGTTCCAAAGCCTTTCCTTGTGTGTCAACGTCTCCTTTATTGCAGTGAGCTGGTCAAGGATTAGCTTCCACGAAGAAGAGTCACCTTTTCCACTGTGACAGGAAGGGAAGAGGACAGACATGGGTGAAAGACACCATGTAGATGAGGTGGCAAGGAGGTGCAAGCTTTGTTTCCTGGGACATAGCTGGTGAGGCCACAGAGGAGATGACGGCAGAGGTAATGGTATAGGAGGCTTGAGGAACAAGTGAAAAAAAGCTAGAGCCAAGCTCCTTAAGGCCCAGCTGCCCCTTAGATATCCATGGGAATTCAATTCACAGAAGCCTGAGACCATCAGTCTATCTAGACACCAATCTGTCCAGTCTGCTGAGTTCCTGCACCAGAGGAGAAAGCTGCACTCTTGGGCAGCTCCATGGTTGGTATTTCCCTGGTCAAACAGTTTGGAAGGGCAGGGAGGCAAAGGCATTAAAGGGTTTGATGAGAGGGCCACAGTGAGAGCATGACATTCCTACCATGTTCCCACCTGCTTGCACACTCTGGTAACTGTAGAGTCGAACCCTCCAGGCTGACATTTCTGCATGAGAGCTTCATGCTAATTTCAAAACCGGAGGATCCATTGACTTCTCTAGCCTAGACCATTTATATAAAATGTCAAGTTATCAGACCCCAGGAATCATTGTTCATGTTTTTAGTTTAAAAAATTATGTGTGTGGTTATGTGAATGTGGATGGATGCACATATCTGTGGTGAGTGCACTGCACACATGTGGTCAGAGAGAAAAAAAACCCGTGTTAGCCATAGGCCTCATCAAGTATGTTAGTTTAGCTGGCCAGTAAGCTTCCGGGAATTTGAACTTAGATCTTCAGCTTGCTAGGCAGGCATTTTATTGACTGAGTCATCTCCCCAGTCTTGTTGTTTATACTTTTTATTTTAAAGTGGAGATTTATTTATTCAGCAGATATTTATTAAACACACACTTCTATGTGTCCAGCAGATTTTTGAGTTTTCCTTGTATGTATATCTGTGCAACATGTGCATGCCTGGTGCCTGAAGGGCCAGAAAAGGGCGTCAGATGCCCTAGAAATGGAGCTACAGTTGTGAGCTGCCATGTGGGTGCTGGGAATTGAACCTGGGTCTTCTGTGAGAGGAAGTGCTCTTACCCCCAGCCATCTCTCCAGCCTCAGCTGGTTACACTTGTACAAGCAGGTGTATTGCCATCAAACAGTTACCATTGTCTCTTTCTTTCTTTGCTTTTTGTTTGTTTCTCGAGGCAGGGTTTTTCTTTCTCTGTGCAACAGCTCTGGCTGTTCTGGAATTCATTTTGTAGACCAGGCTGGCCTTGAACTCAGAGATCCATCTGCCTCTGCCACCTGAGTGATGGGATTATAAAGGCTTGCGCCACCACTGAATGTCTCTTTTTTCCTTAACAATAGCTCTCGTGTATCTCAGGCTAGTCTCAACTTGCCATGTAGTAAAATGGCCTTTAGCTTCTCATCTTCCTGTCTCCAGATCCCCAGTGCTGGAATTGTGGGGGTACACCCACAGACCTGGTTCATGTGGTGTCGGGAACAATCTTGAGCTTCCCGTGTGCTAGACAAGCACTCTACTAAACAGCCCTGTCTTCAGCTAACACCAAATCCCTCAACTCCGTATCTGGGATCCTGAGCTCTTGGTGGAATCATCTGGGCTCATATTATGGCCTTCAGCACCTCTGCCTCTCCAGCTCTGCTGCCTGAGATACAGATAACCTCTCTCTTAGCCTAGTGCTACTTTATACCTGCAGCTGTCCTTAGTGGGCACGCCACAGCCCCGGAACCTCAGAAATCAAGGTGTCTTCACTGCAATTTGGGGTCCACCCTTATAGATTCATATAACGGTGATCAGGGCTCCCTTTCAGAAATATCCGGCCCAACAGCATGTTGCCCAGCTCTCTGGAGCCGCGGAACAAGCTTTCGTGACCTTGTCACTTTCACTTCTCTTATGCTTGTGAGACCAGTGCCATGTGGATGATCCAGACAAGTTCCCGTCAGCCTGAGATACAGCCTGACCCACTTTTGCCACAGCCTCTGTTTACCTTGGTGGCCGAATATGAGACATTTTCCGAGGCAAGTGTTCCTGAGCAGGGAATCCCTTCCACCGTGTTCTCAATTTGGCTTTCTCCTTTGAATGCATTTTTTTAATTTTTATAAGCTGGATCTTTTAAATTTAAATTCAAATTTTCTAGGAAAGTGATTCTGAACCTTCCTAAGGCTGTGAACCTTTAATACAATTCCTAATACTGTGGTGACCTTTAACCATAAAATTATTCTTATTGCTTCTTCATTACTATAATTTTGCTACCATTATGAATCATAATATCTGTGTTTTCCAGTGGTCTTAGGCAAACCCTGAGAAACAGTCATTTGAATCCCTAAAGGGGTTGCAACCCACAGGTTGAGACACTAGGACCTCTACCTAGCAGCAGGGGGAAGGTATTGATCTCCTCAGACATGGCAGCACTGATGTTCACCTGTGTATTCTAGGCATTTCACCACAAAAAGAGAAACAGACTCTGGCTGTAGACAATGATGTGAATTTATTTATGTTGTTACAATACACAGACAAATCATAATGTATTTTCTTTGTAATGTTTCCTCTTTCAAGAGTCACTTTAGTTTAAACCAGAGGATTTTCTTTAAGAATGCACACACACACACACACACACACACACAGAGCAAGAATAAACATGTAATTCCATCATTAGCACGTGTGAATAAGGGTGGAAATAGGCTTCATTTTCAAACTCTGGGGCCATTCTCTCTGCCTTAGAAATTAAACAGAAAGTTCATCCCTGTCCTAGGCCAGGGCTGGGCAGAGGCTGGAGAAGCCTATTGGGGACAAAGTGTAAGTGGTTGGCATTGCTAGAGACCAGGGCGAGGGTGCCAGAAATAGCCACCCACTCCCTCTCCTCCTGTGCTCCCAGGTCAAGGTGCAATGGTCTCATCTGGGGACACAGTGGGTAGTGGAATGCTCAGAAAGCAGATGTCTTTTGACTTTTTTATGTTTTGATTTCTTTCCCCAGAGTCTGATATTAATGCAGAATAGCTGAGGTCTCAGAGTTGGGAGCCCTCTTCTCCAAGGCCTTTGGTCCATCTGGCCTTTTCCCACAGGTAACTGTTACTGGCAGAGCAGCATGGCAAAGGCTGTTGTCCCCTCCTTGGGAGCTGTGTGGTCTTACAGCACCAGTCATGAACACAGAACATTTGCTGCCTTCTCAGAACAGTCAGTGTGTGACAGGGCAGACTAAAGACAAGAAGATGACAGGTTCCACAGCAACCCGGACAGGGACAGTTGAGATAGCAGGGATTGACTCCTCTTTACTCCCAGCAAAGGGGCAATGATGCCACATCTAATAACCTAACTCTCCATCCCCTTGGCCTGTCTTGCAGCAGTGTTCTCCCGGGAAGATTGTGCTCAGTTACCCTTGAGGGCTGAAAGGGAAAGGCAATCCAAGGCTAGGCCACCTGGGGGTTAAATGGCTCTTCCCCTAGAAGGCCTAGGGACGGGAGGTCTCCAAAGGGCTAAACCAGGAAATCAACAGACCCTTTGTTTTCTCACTTCTGATGAAATAATAAAGCTCCATAGCTTTAAAATAGCCCTTAATATTCCCAACACCACACCTAACACCTATACCTGACAGAAACTGTTGAGTGACCAACATGTATGTGTACACACACACACACACACACACACACACCCCTACATGACTTACAAGTGTACTGCACTGGGGGATGACCCTGCTCTTCAGCCTGCAGGCCCACCTCAGCACCAGATGAAGCTTGGCACTGGCTTCCACCTATGGGTAGGGTGACTCCTGCTGGGCTCTGGGGCTCCCCATATAGGCTGGGAGGCGAGTTTGGCAGTAATTGAGTGGAGACTGAATTTCCACTTGGACAGAAAGGTCCAAGTCCCCGAGTCCCAGCAGGGACCCAGCTGGCAGTGAGAGGCAGTTAGAGAGTGGCAAGAAGGGTGTAAGCAACCAGAGAGTTCAGACTGGAGAGGGAACCTTTCCAACTCTCTACTGTAAGTGGCCTTTGTTAGACTCAAGAGCAAAATGAGAAATGTTTAAGGGACAGAGTGAATGTGATGTCACAGGGGTTGTGTTCTAGGCAGTGCTGCACTCTCTGGGCAGGAGGCTGGACTGGCAGGGGCCTATCACTCTTGTGTAATGTCTTGGCTGAGATCCACCGACACAGACAGGATGTTGCTGCCACCTTGCTGTCTAGAGATACCCTTCAGGCCAATGACTCCAATGTGTCCGGCATCCTAGCCTGCACTGCCTACCAGCCCAGACTGCATCTTCCCCACACCCAGCAGACTGCACCTGCTGGTGTCTAGGCAGCATCAGGGAACCCAAGCCCCAATTGTTTTAACATGGGCTCTATCCATCTACTCTGCTGAACCAAGCCCTGGAAGTGGCCACTCCAAGGCTGAGTGGTCCTCAACAGAACAGGCAGGAAGGTGCCTTGGCTCTGGATCTCCGCCTAGAGGCAAAGGGGAAAGACAGCCAGGGGCTCCCAATGGGAAGTTCCCGTATTTGTGAGACTTACACATTTACAGGAGAAGAGCCATCTGGCTGGACCATGATAGGTGCTGCCCAGGAACCAGGCAGCGGAGGAAGGGTACACAGCCAACAGTAGAAAGGGAGGAGGCACCTTTTATGTAAAATAAGAATGCCAAAGTTATGGTCACTTCTTAGAAGGGGGAGAGGGGCAAAGGAGAAAAAAAAATCACAGAGATTCCAAAAAAGGACACAGGTCTGAGTAGAAGATGCCTACTGGACCTAGCTCCTCCTAACTCCTAAGACAATAACCAAGGTGACTGAAGATGCAGGCTGCCCTAGCCAGGATACCTGCATTCCTTTCTACCAGTCAGGCCTCAGTTTAGTTACGCCATCACTGGGGCAACCTGGAGACAAACGGACTCCAGGACCGAGGGCCAAGACTCGTCTGCTCCCAAACACTTCTGGGAAGGGCCAGCCCTAGTCAGACCGTGAGGACAGGGGTGCAGGAAAAGAGCACCATCTGAGAGAGCCTGGCAAGGGTGGGAGGAGGTCCCACCTGGCCAGTCACTTAAAGGTGTCGTCAGTGTTTTTGAACATGAGAATGGCGTTATAGATCTTCAAGGCTGGGCCCAGCTTAACACTCATGATCTTCACAATGTCCGCCTGTGTCAGCAAAAGGAAGGCCTCTCCGTCAATCATCTGAGGGGGAGGGAGAGGGAGGAGGAGAGGGTGGTGGGAGAGAGGTAAAAGGAAGGGGGGTGGATATGTGAGGTGGGTACGGGGAGGGAAGAAGGGGCATGTGGCAGGTGGGAAAGGAAGGGGGGGTAAAGAGGAAGGACGAGGGAGGGAAAAAGAAGAAAAGAAAGAAGGCAATGGGGATGGAGAAGGAAAGCAGGACAGCCTGGTTCCCGCTGTACATAGAGTTTCTCTTTCTCTTTCTGCTAGCAGGTCTGTGTTAGCGTCTATACTGGAAAACCCTCCCTGGAGCCCTTATAGACAGTAGCTTCGAGAAACCAGCTGTTATACAGTTGTGGGATGTCATACTTAATGCAAATGTGGAGCTCCATGTTTGAAAGTTATTAAGAATTTCAAAATAGTGACAGCTGAGCACAGAACCAAATGCCAGGTTTGTCTAAGCACAGGGTGCAGGGAGACTGCCCAGGAAGCCAGGCAGGCTCATGGTCTAAGTAGTTTCATTCATTAATTGTCCTTCAAAAATGCTGCCTGGGCTCCTTCTGTAACCTGGGTAACAGCCTCTATATCTACACCTGTGATCTCGCATTTGTGAAACGCCCGCAGCCAAAACAAAACAAAGACAAGAGAAAGCCCATGCAGTCCCATGGGAGCCCACTGATCAGTGGTCTTCAGTGCCACTGACGGCGAGCTGGTTGACGCTGCATTCTGAGGGCTGTGGCATGGGGTGCACTGTTACCTCCGACCTTTTCCCACCCCCAAATGAGAGAGACAGAGAACACTTAGATCTAATGAAGCCTTTGGATCTGATCTCTAGTTTAAATTTTTCCTATCACAGTCATTTGTTTTGTGTGTATATGGGTGTGGGTGCGAATGTGGATGTGCGCATGTCCCGACATGCATGTGGGGGTCAGAGGGCAATTTTTGGGAGTCAGCTCTCTCCTTCCGTCATGTGAATCCTGGGGATCAAACTCAGGTCTTTAGGCTTGGTGTCAAGCGCCTCCATCCGCTTAGCTAACCTGCTAGTCCTCACTTCTAAAATGTCACGAGAAAAAATAAAACAAGAAAAAGAAAAAAAGGTTACCTTTCTAGAATGGAGAATATTTAAGGGCTACATAAAACCTAAAACAATTTATGTGGGCTTCACTTAGCTCAAGAACTATTGTTTAAAATGCTCTGTGGTAACAGGAAATGCGGATATGGGCAGGGTGTGGATGACCTGAGGAGCAACCACTGATTGCTGGTGCAACAACAACACTGTATAAAGTCACGAGTCACAGCCCTTGGGTGAATCATGATGGTGCCTGTAATTTAACAACCTCATGCCAGGGCAGACAAAGCAAGTGTGTGGAAGGCTGATGAGCACACATTCTAGTCAGGGAGGAGAAAAGTCAGTTGTGAGGAGGGAGGGAGGGAGATGAAGAAAACAGAGGAAGGAGGTTGTATGGGACTCCGGAGGGGAACCATCTAAATGTCCATGAACAGGAGGCCTGCAGCCTGTCCATTAGATGGAGAAAAACTGAGTGTGTATTCAGCACTACACAACAGGCCCCCAACACTACAGGGAATGAAGAGAGAGACCCACAGCACCCCTGCTGTCTGATTCCATTGCATAATGTAAGAATAGGCAAACCCAGCCTATAGTGCTATAATCCACAGTGCTAAAAAAGGTTCGATGATCCACAGTGCTTATGTTTTGGGGTGGAGCCTGGCCAGCGGACGCTGAGGCAGAACTTTCTGGTGTGATGGGAATGGTCTGTCTTGATGGAGGTGGATTCAAGTACACACATTATAAAACTTGTGTTGGGTGTTCGCCTCAGTCAGTTCGTCTGGGGATGGTGAGGTGGAGGGCATAGCTAACTGAACAGTGGCAAAGAACAGCCTTAGCTTGCAAGAAGCTCTGGGCTCAATCCTCAGCACCAAAACCAAAGCCAAACCAAACCAAACCAAACCAAACCCCAAACAAATGAAAGTGAAACCAACAAGCCACCCATGGAGCAGGCATTTGCTCCATGTTGGTCAGAAGGTTCTAGAAACAGGAGTCCAGCTAGACACCAGACAAGCACAAATAAGATCAGCAACACAGGGGGCAAGACCAGCATCCAGATGGGAAGAGGCAGACCGTGCTGGGTCTAAAGACACCCGTCTTTCTTACAGGGCACAGATTTAGGCAGCTGAGCCCACACTGTGCTGGGGCAAGGGACTGCTTCTGTTGATTTGGAAGGAAGACTCACACTCAAGGGCTCTTTCTACTGTCAAATTCTACAGATTAAGAGAGTCATGAAGAAAGTTCTTTATTTAGGGGCAATTGTGCACACAAAGTCAGATTACCATTTCTAGAGGTCTCACCTGTCTTGGGCTTTTGGTATAGTGGTGTGATTTCTATATGACTCTATAATGTTGCTAGATAGATGTACACACATGCCAATGATATGATCATGTAGCTATACTGCAGTGAAGACTCACTCCTGGTTTCTAAAGTTCACAGTGACCTGCCAGGCAGCCCTTAGTGCACTTGCTTTACCTCCATCTTAAAAACGGGAGGATGTGGGCTCAGAGACAAGTGGTTCAAACTGGGAGAGCTAAGATTCTGGCCCAGGGTGCCTTCAACCTGACATTCATTTCCCATAATTCACTGCTTCATATCTTCCCTAAGTTCTTGGGCATTAATTTTCATGTGTTGGGATCTCTGCAAAAAAATATCTACACCTACGGCACCCAATATCTGCTTTGGGCTCAGTGGTATACAGGGGTGCAGCTCAGTAGTGGAGTATCTGCTCAGCCTGGCTGAAGCTGTGTTTGCTCCCCAGCACCCCAAACTGTGAAACTTCAATTCAAACGGCCCCAGGGAAGACAGCATGAGAGCAACTGGATTCCTTCTTCAGGACACATCTTCCTTCCCAAAGGAGATCTGAACACAGTATCTCCAAGATGGGCCACAGTCTCTGCACAATTTCTCAGACATGGACAGCTATGACTGGTCTTGCCTTGCAGGGCATCAGAGGTCCCTCTCGGGCTCAGGTAATGGATTTCTGCCACCTCAATGGCAGTAACTTTGTCTCTGTCGCTCTGCACTTGTACCTTACCTCATCTTTGAAGAGGCGTGCTTGGTCCTCAGAGCCCGTCAAGGTCAGAACGAAGCCGAAGACCTTGGAAATCAAAGGAGACGCATTAACTAGGGGATGGGATCCAAGGGAGGGTTACATGGTCTTTGGGCCCCTTGGACTACACCAGTGGTTTCTTTCTTATTAGCTTTAGGAAATCCTCATGTCTTTGTATGGTGGTACATGAGGGAAGGTCTCTTGTTCCTTAAAGTATGTCTGTCCTGCTAGAGTCCCAGCTTGACTGACAGGACCCACCCTCTCTATCCACCATAAGAGGCCAGATCTGGTCAGCCTTGCTGTGCAACTAAAGGGGCTGTGCACAGGAAGGATGAGCCCAAGGTGGAGGCTGTGGGGTGTGGCATGAGGCTCCATCTGAGCCAGCCCTAGCCTGAGCCCCCTCCTAGGGTATGGTTTAGCGGGCAGGAAGAAGAGAGGAAGAGGCTAAGGAAAGACTCCATACCTCTTCAATGGTCCACTTGGAGACCGTGGAGGCTGAGACACCTGCCACTCCTGGCAAGAGCTTGCAGTGCTGCTCCCAGCACAGAGAGAATGAGCGATCAGGGTGGGTGGCCAAGGTGGACATGAAGAGGGACTGGTGCACCACACTGGGAGGAAGGGCTAGAAGGCAGAAGCAGAGAGCAGTGGGCTAGCACTAGGGAGAGCTCACACTTACGACACAGGGGACACTGGCTGGCACAACAGACAGGGTGAGGACCCCTCCTGAAAGCCTGCAGAACCACATGGGTGAGCTGGTATGCAGCTGGCCAAATGGGTTGCTTGCTTGCAGGCTTCGGCATCAGCTGCCTGGAGTAACCCCAGCACTCTGGGCCTTGTGAAGGTTCTCTCTTGGAGCTAGGACCATCAAACAACCCTTACATTCAAACAAGTTCATCCCCGACATCAGTACTGAGTTCTGTGTCCTTTCTGAAGCCCTTTTGGACTCTGAGGAGGGTGATTCTGGCCCCAGAGAATGAGTTCTTATCAGCTGTCCAGCCACAGGCTGTCATTGCTTGCTTCCTCATCCGCTCAGGAATCCCTGGCTCAATGGGTCAGGCGACTGAAGCCACTGTTTGACTTCGTCTTTAGCAGGTCTGGCACTCACCCCTTTGACTTTACTCAGTTCAACTGCTGACAACCTGACCTCATCCTCTGCACTAGGCCCAGGGCCCTCGCAGCTTGGCCACTCTCCTGGAGGCCTACTCTGTCCTGGTCCACAGTTCTGGCTAATTGCTCTTTTGTAGTGCTTGCTGATAATTCTGGATACAGAATGCAGCACTTCCAGCGCCGTCTTCTCTATAGCAGCCTCTGCCTGGTACAGACTATCCTGCCCCATCTCACTTCCTAAGCCTTAGCCTCATGGCTTCTTCAGCTCCTTGTAGGCCCACCCTGGGCCTCTGGGATCCTACCACAGACCCACTGTCACTCTCCTGCAGCCTCTGCATCTCAGTACACGCCTGTGCATTGCTCACCGAAGCATCACTGAGGGGTTGCTCCCTGCGACTGCTGGCCAGTTCCAGATGTGACCCAATGGCTGTGTCTCCCCTGCCTGATCATGTTTTAGGACCATAGGTAAAGATGGTACCCTGGGTCCCATCTTACTCCCCAGAGCAGAGCCTGACTCTAGTGAGCAGCCACAGCATTGTATTTAACCATCTATCCACACAGCTAGAAGGTTCTTACAAAGAGGTGACCCTTGTGGGACCTGGGCAATGAGCACAACCAAGGGCCAGGTGGTTTTCCCTGATGGGACTGTCACATGCACATCTGGACCCTGCATCGAGGTCTACCATAGATGTGTGAGGAGTCTCCTCTAGAAGGGACAGCTGTGGCCAGTGTCCCTTCCTGGTTAAAGTCCTGCTGGTACAGCAGACAGCCCTCTGTGGAGATGAGAGACCTGGGCACTATCCCTGAGATGCCTTAGGTGAGGCCTGAGCCCCTTCCCTTTTCCTTTGGCCATAGCTGTAACCACTGGAAAGACTGACTTCTGGACTGGAGAGAGGGCTTAGCAGGTAAAGGTACGTAAGGTATAGGCTGTGCAAGCCTGAGAACTTGAACTAGATTCCCCAAGCCCGTATAAAGGTAGAAAGAGAGAACAGACATGACGAAGTTGTCCTCTGACCTCCGCGTGCACACCATGGCATCACTCACTCCCCCAACCCCCAGAACCCTCCACATTCAGTCAGGAGGTGCCCTCTGGTGGTTAGAATGTAGTCCTGCATATGGGAGCTGACCAAAGTACCATGGCAGGCAGGAGAGAGGCCTACTATAGCCTGACCCTGGCTGGGATAGCTTCCTAGGGAGGACCCAGATGTCAGCCAAGATGCTTGGCATTCAGATCTGAGGCTACAAAAACTATCTTCTGTTTCCATCAGGAGGAAACAGTAAAGAGAGAAGCCGGGGTGGGGGTTGGGGTCTTCCAGGCATGAGCTTCCGACTGGTGCGTAGTTAACTGTGCTGAACACACCGTGCTGTGAGCTCTTATTATTCTCAGCGTCTGATTGAGGATGCCAGGCTCAGGGAATGTGGTGTGAGACACCAGGGATGCTCACACAAGACAGAGCAGCAGGGGTGCAAGCAGCCAGTGGTCTGTGCACCAGGACAAAGGCCCTAGAAGATAGCAATCCAGACACCTTGCCTGCAACTCCAGAACTGCAAGGTAAATAAATGCCTGCTCTTCAGGCCACCCAGCAGTCTGTGGTATTTTGTTATGTAAATCCACGCAAATGAACCCAAGGGGAATGGGCAATGACATGACATTAGGGCACAGGGCTTTAAGCCTAATGCCATGTGGCAAACATCAGGTCCAAGTTTGAATTCCAGTTCAGCCCCTCAGAAGGTGAATGACCCTGAGCGAATGATTTTGCCTCTGAGCCTCCTATTCCTCCCTAATTAGACACAGTGCAGGAGGCTGGAGAGCAGGAGAAAGCAGCTACAAAATGTTCATTGCAGTGCCTGGCTCAGTGAACGGTAATAGTAGGCACCGTTGGTCAGTTCAGCCAGTGACTCCCAATGCTCTCAAGTGAGGAAAGTGGCTTGCTCAAGGTCATACAACTGACAGCCATGGTCTCCTGAGGAAGTGTAGAATCACAGACAAATGGAGCAGGCATTGCTCCACCTTGTGGAAATCCAGCCTCCCACCCCCTTTTCCACAGACTCCTAGAAAGCCCACAGGACCAGAAACCTTGGCCACCCAAGGCTTCATCCTGCGCTCTTGCCCCTGTGTTCTGCACCAAAAGACTCTTCAAGGGAGTGGCCTCCTTTCCAGTGGCTGTCATTCCAGTGCCCTGGTGTCTGGTTCCATCAATCACAGGCTCCCTGCACAGCATCCTCTGTCAACTGGACTCACTCACCTTGGAAATCTTCTTGCAGACTCTTGCGATACTTTGGAGGACGTCCAATCCTGGAGAGAGAGGGACCGGGGCCGCAGCAGAGG
>LOEQ01002105.1:42907-56918 GCA_001685075.1 Bramus lutescens | reverse complement strand
GGCAGCCAGAGAGGCAGTGGTGTGCCGTGAACTTGCCTGTAACGTGTCCAGAGCCATCACAGCCAGGAGTGGGGCACTTCCTGGGGAGATGAAGGCTTTAGTTGGGTGGATCCACTTGTCTCTACCGAGCACCCCCTAACCTTGGCCCTGGGGAATGCTGATGGGTCTCGCTCCACAGCTGTAAAAGACTTCCCTGAACGATACCTGCTTCACTCTGGGTCTCAGCTGTTGCTTTACTTACCGCTGGTGAAAGCTGTATTTGGAGGGCTTTGTGTGGGGCGGGCTCCTGTGGCTGAGCATGGGGCAGCTCCCAGGTGAGGCAGAGCTGGATTCTCTGGGCCCTACAGGGGCAAAAGAGAAGTCAGCATGGAGTCCTGGAGACAGGAGAAAGGGATAGTTTCCATGTGGTGGTGGTGGCAGGGAGGGGTCAGTACCCAGAACTAGTTCCTTGGAGACCAGGAACTGAGCCAAGCTGTGCCCATTCCTGCCATCGGGTATCAGCTATCATTGGGGAAGGAAGGTTTGACTTTTTTATACTTTGCTTGGGACCTGTGGGCATGCCTTGGTTTAGTGTGGCAGGAAGTCCTGGGGAATAGGGGGCTAGGCATCCCAGGCTCACTGTGGGCACTGGAGCCCCGGGAGGGCTGCCAGAGGTTGGTGGAAAGGGAAAGTTAGCAGCATGTCCTAAGAGTACACACGGAGAGGAGGCTCCAGGGGATGTCCTGTCTTGGAGCACCAGCCTGCAGGGTGGATATCCGGGTGGTCGGCGTCGATCCAGAAGTCATAGTTGTGACTCCAGCCATCAAAGTGGAGCTGGGAAAGAAAGGCCCTTTGGGGGTCAAATGTTGTTCATGGAGCCCGGCTCAGTCAGGAGATCCTCTGGGCTCCGAGGTGCTCTCTATGCTTAGGCCAAAATCTTGGAGATGAATACAGGAGCCATCTACTCAGTAACTGTTCTCAGCCACGTGTTTTCATCTCCATTAAGTCCCTGTGTGGGACAAGGGTTATCAGACCCATTTTACAGATGATAAGATTAAGGCTTGCAGAGGAAAAGGGACCCTTCCAGGCCTACAACAGTGAATCACAGATAAGGAAAGAAAGGTCTGGGGTCTTCAGCTTCCTAGTTCATGCCATGCCCTTGACCTCTAAGCACTCTAGAGAATTCCTGTCCCACTGACCTGTCCACTCCCCCAGGCCTAGGGTCCCAGAGCCACCTTTATCCGATGGTCCTCCACATCTTCCACACTGGCTACCCGAATCAGTGCTGGNCTGGGTTCCGGCGGTCCACAGCCTCCAGCTTCATGTTGACCAGGAAGCTGTGAGGGGGTCTCTGTGGGGAGACAGGTGCTTTGAGGCTAAGGCCCAGCTCTGAGGAGCTGAAGCTCCAGGAAGAGAGCCACAGGGAGGACTATCTTGGCCAAGGCCCTCCACTGGCTGACTGACAGGACCGCAACTTCCTAAGCTCAGCTCTAGGGAAAGGGAGGTCAACTTACCACTTTGAAGGCCCAAGTGGGCACAGCTGAGGTCCCAGTTTCTTCTAGATATTTCTCCCAGCAGAAGCTATCAGGGTCTGGATAGTCTGGAAAGGAGGTGAAAGCAATAGCTGAGCCAGCCAGGTGGCTCAGGGAACTCTGTCCCCAGTTGGGATCAAGAACATGGAAGAAAGCCAGGGGTGGTGGCGCCAGCCTTTAATTACAGCACACAGGAGGCAGAGGCAGCCGTATATCTAGGAATCTGAGGCCAGCCTGGTCGCCAAAGCTAGTTCCAAGTTAGCTAGGGCTACACAGGGAAACCCTGTCTCAAAAACCAACAGCAACAAAACAAAACAAACAAAAGAACATGGAAGGGGCGGAGACTCTTGGAGGAGAAACTCACCCCATGCAACCACAATTAGATGCTTGCATAGGGCTCCTGGGGCAGATGGGTCCTGGTGAGAACTAAGCACACGGGACCACAAGAGCTCAAGGTTATTGGAATCCTAGCTCTCACTTATGACCCCATTGCTCTTAGTCCTATCCAAACCTCTGCTACACTTGGGCCAGCGGTGGTCCCAAGTGAAGGATATATGTCCTTTGTTTTAGACCCCTGCATGCTTGAGGGAGCCATCTAACTTTCCTTTCCTAAACCCCAAATGTCAAGGCTCCAGGCCTAATCTGCTCCCTACTCTGTCCTAAGGGGCCTGCTAAGGAGGTGCAAGGACCAAGTCTCACATGCAAAGAGACAAGGAGGGAGTGAGGGCCCGGCCTGGGAAGGATGCGTGCTCGGGCAGCAGCCTCACCCTGTGGAGGGGTGAGTGGCTTTCCATGCTTCTGGCACCAGCCCACTGGGTGGATGTAGGGACTGCTGGGGTCACACCTGAAACCCAAGAATATGTCATTGTCCTAGGAGAATGGGGGAGGGCTGAGCCTGCTGTCCCCACAGCATGGCACGGGGGACTTCCTCAGCCTCCTTCTTGGTGAGAGGGACATGGGTGATTAACATTGGGTCAGAAAACTGCCACATTGACTGAAAACTCTATCACACCATAAGAGCTAATAAAGCTTTATGTTGTGTGTGCATGCACGCGTGTGCATGTTCACACACCTCTTAATCAAGGTATTTTCTGATGAAATAGGAAATACTGAGCTTTGTAACCCATGACTCAGCTCAAATCCAGGACAGCTCACTATCCTGCCCCCCCCCCAAATCCAGAGCAATATCTGAATAACTGGGTAGGGCCACATGGTGTCTGAGGTCCTACAGGGGATGCCTCCTCCCCTGGTGCCTCTTCCCCAGTGGGTCCCAGTACCAGTAGTCATAAGTATCATCCCAGTTGTCAAAGTGCACCAGGAAGCGGCCATCTACCACATCGGTCACACTGGCCACACAGACGAGGGATGGGTTCATGCGGTCCACAGCCTCCAGCTTCATGCCCACCTGGAAGCCCACTGCGGGAGAACTCTAGGAATATGGAATAAGGCTCTCACAGTTGGGGCCAGGGTGGCTGGAACTAGCCCAGATCTGCTAGCCAACGCAGGAGCAGGTTCTCTGCATGGATTGCCTGGGAGTAGGAAGTGGGCACGAGGGAGAAATAGACAGGGAATGAGGGTTGCTCTGGGCCACTCGGACTTCTGTCCTCCAAGTGCAATGACCGTCACAAGCTTGACTTGTGGGAGAAGGTCAGGGACTGTCAGGAGGCTATGTATTTATCCAAAAGTCCCGGCAGGCTGAGGACAAGTCTCCCCTACCTGAAGGAGCCTTGCCAGGCTTGCCTGAGGCAGCTGGGGCAGTAGTTGAGTGGTAGGGGAGAGAGCACTGACGTGTTCCACCCCTGAAGGGAGCAAGGAGTGGCCAGGGAACCAGTATTGACTGGGTGGTTGCAGAGCATGCAGAAGCTTCAAAGACAGCACTTCCTCATCTCTAAGCGCCTATCTAAGACAGTCATTCTCCTCCTAGAAGTGACACCTGTGGCCCCTAAAACAATGCCAGTTAATAGCAGGGCCAGAGGTCAAATAGTTGACTTAAAAATCTGCATTTCCTGGTTGGATATGGTGGCACATGCCTTTAATCCCAGCACTCGGTAGGCAGAGACAGGCAGATCTTTGTGAGTTCAAGGCCAGCCTGGTCTACAGAGTGAGCTCCTAGATAGCCTGGACTAAACAGAGAAACCCTGTTTTGAAACAAAGAAAAAAAAAACCAAAACAAAAAGGGGAGTTGTTCTCTGACACAGACACATACACACATGCACACACATACACACACCCCAATAATAATAATAATAATAATAATTTGCCAGGTGGTAGTGGTACATGCCTTTAATCCCAGTACTTGTGAGGCAGAGTCAGGTGGATCTCTGTGAGTTCGAGGCCAGCCTGGTCCACAGAGCGAGTTCCAGGATAGGCCCCAAAGCTACACAGAGAAACCCTGTCTCAACCGCCCTGCAAAAAAAGTATTGTAAAAAAAATCTGCATTTCCCATGACTAGGAGGTGGGCCCCTATTAATCACCTGTTAACCCCAAATATAGTCTCTGGGGCTGGATTGGAATGGAAGAGTAACTGTCCCTGCCAACAGCATGATGGAGTCCCTGACCCTTTAATATGGTCATGGTGGCAAGGGACACTCTACTAAGATGCACATCCAGCCCCCCATATGGAAGTATTTTCAACAGGAGCTCCCTATCTCTCAGACCCTTTGCTTGGGGTTATGTGATACTTAACTGCTCATGCTGCCACCCTGCCTTTGAGCAGATTAACACCAGGAGGTGAGCTGGTGGGGATGTGAGCAAAGGGGAAGGCTGCCAGAACAGGCTTTGACCTCATTCCAATGAGCTGCAGAGCAGGCCAGAGGAAAAACATCTGAGCCGAGACAAATTAGTGTCCAGGCTGCAGCAGTTGGCTAGGCCTCTGGGACATGTATGGGGGAGAATTCTGCAGCTCAGAATGCTATGGCTTGCACGTCCCCAAAGAGTCCTTTGCTAGCAGGGGACTGGAGGCCCCTGGCTAGTCATGGAGAGATTGAATCCTTATTAAAAGAATAGAAAGCAGGCTGGAGCGATAGCTCGGTTATTAAGAGTGCTTGCGGCTCAATCACAAGGACTGGAGTTCAGATCTCAGCACCCATGGCCTGCAAGTGTTTGTAACTTCCGCTCTAGGTTCTGATGCCCTCTTCTGGGCTCTGCAGCACACAGGCACTGGCATATGCACAGACCACACACACACACACACACACACACACACACAAACACACACACACACACACCTCTGTAAAATAAACCATAAAAAGAAATAACGCTTGAGCCAGGCAGAGGTGATGCATGCCTTTAATCCCGGCACTTGCAAGGCAGAGGCAGATGGATCTCTGAGTTCAAGGACAGCCTGAACTATGGAGTGAGTTCCAGAACAGTCAGGGCTAGGCAGAGAAATTTTACCTCAAAGAGAGAGAGAGAGAGAGAGAGAGAGAGAGAGAAGGCTTGTGCTTATTGTGCTTAAATCCCTCTGGCTTCCTGTGATCTCCTCTGCACAAGCCTTCAGCGGTGTGGGGCCATCTGCCATGAAGCCCCCTCAGAGGCTCAACAGAAAAGGCTATCTAGTCATGGACTTTCTGCTTCTGAAGCTACAAGATAAAATAAGGCTCTTTTCTTTCTGTATCGGTCAGGTTAAATCATGATAGCAACAAAATGGATGAGGGCTGGTGAGATGGTTCAGGGTGCAGAGGCACCTGCCATCAAGATGCACTCTCTGAGTTTGAACCCCTGGGTCCACATGGTGGGAGTGGAAAACCCACTCCCACAAGTTGTCCTTTGACCTCCTCCAGGTGTGCTATGAGGCATGCGCATCACACACACACACACACACACACAAAATGTAAGAAAAAGGAATTTGAAAGAAAATGGATGGAAGGAGGAGACGGGAATGTGTAATGGGCATTCCCCATTTTGGCTCTGACGTTTCCCCAGACATGCCTCTCAGCCAGAAGAGAGCAGAAGAGAGAGAGCTGAGAGCAACCCCTATGCTCCATGCTCCATTCTGCTGAGTCAGATCCCCCGCACTGGCGGCAGCGACTCTGGCCTGAGGGTGGTATTCACCTGTGCCCAGATACTCACCTGGCTCTGGCTTACAAACAGGTGCTTGGGGGCTGCCTGAGCTCTTGTACTGCGCAGGTACTGGCTCCAGCTGAACTCTTCTGCCTTGTAACCTGGGCCCCTCAGGGGAATGAAGAGAATGCTGTGCAGAGGGCTGGGCCATGGTGAGGGCCCCAGGAATGAAGTAGAAACAGGCAGGTCTGAGGCCCCTCAAACCCTCAGGGCCCCTCTGCTAAAGGAAGATGGAACCTGGTGAACACTCAAAGACTTTAGAAGCCTCAGGGTGGAGTTGTATCACAATGGGACAGAGAAAGTTGCCAAAGTTTTGGGCTTAAAAAAATGTGGGATGCAGGGTGACCTGAAGGGAGTAAGGGATGGGTCTGGGGACTCATTTCTTCCAGGGATCAACCCAGGGAGGTCTTACCCTTGGGAGGCTGCAGCTTGTGCCCAGTCTTCTCAAACCAACCAGCAGGATGAATGTCAGGGGAGTTGGCATTGACCCAGAAGTCATGGCACTCAGAATACCCATCAAAGTGCAGGCGCAGGCGGTAGCCGCACACCTGGTTGTGACAAGAGTCAGAGGCACGTCAGTGCGAGCAGATGCCACCTTCCCACTCCTCCACCTTTCTTGGTCCAGCCTGCAGTCTATGCTAGCAGGTGCCCTGGGTGCTGAGTGCATGGTGGGTGGACTCGGTGGCAGCCTGCTGCCTTCCTAAGCCCCAGAGAGGAAGCAGAAAGTATTACAGATCATCCTATGCCCTTGGACTCTTTCCTTCAGCCACGTTCTCTCACCATACACTCAGCATACCCTGCTATGCTCACATTATATGTCATGCTCCAGGGACCATTTTGCTGCATCTGCTTGCAATTTCCTGCTCAAACATAGGTGGCAGCAGATAGGCCTTCCCTACACTTTCCCTGCCCACACAGGCCAAAATGGAATATTCCTTGATCTGCAAGCCCATGGCCTGTACTGCTCCGCTCATCTCACAGATTCCCTTCCTAGAGGACAGGGTCCTATTTGATTCGAGACAGCATCCCCGCCTTTTGGATCTTTCATATCTACCCCATCCCCCAGCAAAGATAACTTATACTATTTAGGGATATCAGTGTCCCGCTGCTCCCCGTCTGCTTCCCAGTCTTTGCCTTTAGCCTTCCCTATATTCCAATAGATCCTCTTGTTTGTCTGGGCTCCCTGAGGCAAAGCAGTGCCTCTTACCGCTACCCTCAACGGCTCCATCACTCTACACTGAGACACTGGGAGGGTATTTCCAGCTCACCTCTGCCACGGTGAGGATGAAGTACATGGATGGGTGTTGAGGGTCAATGCCTTCCAGCTTCATGCCCAGTTTGAAGCCATTCTTGTTATGGGCGACTGCCTGGGACTGTCAACACACAGAGTGGAGAGGACCCGGCTTCCATCCAGCCTTATCCTTGCCTCATGGGCTTGGGGTGAAGGAGCTCCCTTAGGCCCCATCTGCCTGCTGGTCTCAAAGGGGTGACTTATTGGGGATCTGTCCTGCAAGGGGTCCCCAGAAGGCGAGAGAGCTGCGGACTATTCTGAAGGGCTGGATCAGGGCTAGAGGTAAGGGTTCTCCCACCTACCTCATGGTGAGGTCAGTGTTAAACTGCAGAAAAGATACCAGAACCCATAAGTCAGCAGATGAGGGGGGAGCCTGGAGGGCACCTCCCTACTTCTTCCCACCCAGGAAGACCCTTACAGGATACTCTTTTCAACTCGAGACATCTTCATCTTGCTAGTACGTCAAAGATTGTCCAGAAGAAAACACTAGAAGCCCTGCGCTTGGTGGAGAGTCCCTGAATTGAGAAGATAAAATCTCCTTAGACTGAAATTGTCCAACTCACATCCTGGAAGAGGCTGGCTGGGGCAGTGACAGCCTTCTGCTCCTCCAGGTAGGACTCCCAGGACCAGCCTTCCTTCTTCTCCTCCGACACTGCAAAGACAAAACAGGCAGGCTGGTTCCTCGGTTGCTGCCGAGGTATGGACAATCTTCCTCTGTTTCCCCTGACTGAGCGCTACCTTAACTTCCAAGCAAACTTTTGTCTGTCCACACGGACCTCTTGCCATAGTCAGCTATGCCAGTGCCAGGCACAGGGGGCTCAGACCTGAGGCGAGGTCACAGATTCTGTCTGTTTCTCCTCCACACCCAAGCCACTGTCAGCAGATGCTCTTTGGATTACACAGCAACTAAGATCACAAAGTATCAGCCACGCTGTTCTTGGACCTGTGCAGGGTGAGGATTAGTGAGAAGCCTGAGCCAGAGGGCTTAATCGCACTGCTACCTAAGCTCACAAAGGGAAGAGGAGGAGGCAGAGAAGTAGTAGGGAGAAAAGGGAGGAAAAAGTGAAGGACAAAGAAGAAACCTTTCGAAAGAGTGGTTTCTTAATTGCTTACAGGCATAGACATACAAATATGGGTGTGAGCCTGGTGTGCTCCAGCACACAGACCAATTCCACAGTCTTCCCAGACATGTACATGCCGAGGGTGGGCACATGTGTATGTGATGGGTACCTGCATTCATGGACATGAGTGTGTGCAAACACACACATAGAAAGAGGTGGGTCGGTCACACACAGATATGAATGAACTACTTCCAGAGTCTACAGTTCGGGTCTTGTTCAAAATCCTAAAAGGACCTGAGTGAGAAGGGTGGGACATGTTCCTGCTGGTAAACTGGCCTCCACGCACAGGACTCTTTAAAGGCTGTGACAACCAGTTACCACCAGGAGGCTGACCAGCTCAGCTGAGGTGCCTTCCACTGAAGGCCACAGACAACCAGAGACCCAATGATGCATAAGCATCAGCTTGCCTTTTGGCAATGGATTCAGCTTTGTGATGTCATCTAGCATAGGGCGCATGTGAGGATTCTGAAACACATGGGTCAGGAGAGGTCCTTATGAAACACCAAGACTAGAGTCAGGTTACTGAGTCTTCCTGCTCTTATTCAAGAGGGACTGACCCAGCTCTTCCTTGCTTTGGTTCACTCAGCCTTGGGTCATTCCAGCTTGTGGTGGTTTGTTGCTCAGGAAGATGGTTCGTTCCTCAGTGGAACTTGTTTGTTCTACAGCTGCCTAAATTCCTTAGTCACTGCACCAGATCTTGAGCTCCTGATGACCTGACCCAGCTGAGCTAAGACAAATATTTTGTTCATCAACTGATCAACCAAGCTATCAAACTATCTCTCTTGGAGATTGATGTCAATGTCAAATCTAGCATACATCTCTTCAGGGCATCCTTTGTCCTGAGTAAGACTCCTGCTACAGCCCTCCCGGACTCTCCTAGCTTTCTACACAGCTTCATCTATACTCACTGAGCAGGACCATGAAGAAACAAACTTAGAATGCTAAGCTAATCATGTATCATGTTGGTCTTTTTTTTTTTTTGAGATACTGGGATGCCACCTCATCCTGTCTGATTATTTTCCAGAACATCACTGCTATGACCAAGTCCTTCACAATACCCAGGTCTTTCTCTCTAGATAACATTCTGTTTGCCTTACCCTCTCCAAACTGTGGCACTGGCTCATTCAGTGGCTGAGTACTTGCCAGCATTCTCATTCCAGGCACCTCTAATGTTCCTAGGCACTTTGGCCCTGGGTTCACTTCCTTTTACCCATCCTCTGATACAGCCAAGCTATAAGATGCCCTTCACACACACTCACTCATACACACACACACACACACACACACTGCAGCAGACACTTCTCAAGTCACTTTTCTGGTCTGTTAGCTCTTATGCCACCAGCCCTCCCTCATATCACTTCCTTCCCTGCACCAGTGCTTAAGTTTTTTTCTAAATGTATGTGGTGTCTTACCTACATGTCTGTCTATGCACATGTATATGTAGTGCCCATGGAGGCCATCAGATCCCTCTGGAACTAGAGTTACAGATGGTTGTGAGCGACCATGTGGATGCTGGGAACTGAACCCAGGTCCTTTGAAAAGGAGTTGGTGATCTTAACCATTGAGTCATCTCTATACCCCACACCTATGCTATCATGATGCTCTCACTGGACATAACATGTAGCAGGTCTTCAGCTTTCTGTCTCCTATTATACACCTCCTTGTTTTACCTCAACTACTCCTTTTGTCATTTAGTGGAGCCACCTGTATGCCATGTCTGCTGTCAGAAACTGGGAGTCCAAAAATGTCTCAAGGATTTCATATATATCATCTCTTTTAGAACTCCCATTGCAGCTGAGTGGTGGCGGCGGCACACACCTTTAATTCCAGCACTCAGGAGGCAGAGACAGGAGGATCTCTTGAGTTTTAGGCTAGCCTAGGTCTACAAGAGCTAGTTCCATGACAGCCAGAGCTGTTACACAAAAAAACACTGTCTCAAAAAACCAACCAACCAACCAAACAAACAAACAAAAAAACCTTCCACTATCTTAAGGTGATAGGAGGAACTGGTAGGTTCCCCTTTCATGGATGAGAAAAGAGATCTTACATTGTGTATCATCCACTAGCTAGAGCTAGTAGGAAACAAGTCTAAGCCAAGACCAAGCTTTCATAATAAATAAGTCTCTGTGTCATTATTTGGGGGCTGGTGGTCCAAAAATGTCTGACAAGAAAGTCCAACTACATTGGTGCCCAGTGTGGGCATATATATCATATCCACATAGGGCCAGAGAAAGCTGAAAAAAAAAATAAAGGTCCAAGCCTTACTTCTTAGTAATCACCATCTCTCAAGCAAACCCAGTACTAGCAATGTACAGAGGTGCAACTCTTTTAAGAGGCCCTGCTGTGCAGCTGAGGACTTGAGCAGCCAGCACACTAATCAGCACCAGGTACAAACCACAGTGCAGATACAACAGCTTCCCAGAGCTGGGATGGTTAGGCCCAGTTGGGATAGTTAGGTTCGGCTCCTACCACTGTCTGTGGACCCAAAAGGGGTGGAGCCAACCCCCAGCACCACGTGCTAAGACAGCCATGCAGTGTAGGGCCTGATCATTTAACATTTGTTTCCCATGGTCAGAGAAGGCTAAAGAAATGCAAAAAGTCAGGTCCAGGCCAAGAAAACCTCTGAACAGGTACAGTATGCTTTAGAATGTGCTTAGATGCTGAAGAAAAAAAAAAAGAAAAAAATAGACAGTCATAGAAAAAATGGTTAAAAATAGTAAAGTAAAATCTTTAAAGAGTGAGTAAAGTAATATAAATGAGTCATATAAGGATGGAAAATATAACACAGGATGTCTGAATCCTATATAGCACTTTGTTAACTTTAAATTTTTAAAAATGCTAATGAACAAAAATGGCAACTGCTGAGAGACATTGAATTGTGAGGAAAAAACCACTTAATTAAACCAGTCTATATATTCTAAGAATGTATTACCTTTAGAATGAAATTCAAAAAATATGCTGCATTGGGGGAGATAAAGACCAGATTTGATTGAGGGAGACCTCTTGAAAAACTTGACTACAGGCATGAAAGAAGAAAGCAAGAAAAACTACAAGATAAGTGACGTACAAGCTGGTGACTCGATGCAGGAGCAGCTCGGAGACTGGGTGAGACGTGATAAACCTTGTTAGCTACAGAGTCCTCATGACTTATTATTACATGACATAATTTCACCTGGCATAGATGGAGATTTATATTACAGCTTGGTTATGCAGTTCAAAAGGACTTATAAATGACAGATGTCTTACATGCTCAAACATAGAGAATCATCATTAGCTGATTTGTGCACACTGCATATTCCATACTTGAGTTAATGCAGATATGTATATTACTTTAAAAGTTTGTGTGTTTTCAGAAGAGGATCAGACATCAATGAAGACAAGTAGTTCAGGTGATCCAGTCTCTCAAAATGCCTCTGTTGCAGTTTCCTCAACAATCTGTATCCAGAACAACTTCAAAGTGGTTCCAGCCTCACAGAATACTCAAGCTAGGATTTCAAGCAAACCCTGTACTTTTCCATTAACAGAGACTGAACAAAAAATGGTACAGCTAGATCTCCTGGGACTTGACCATTATCCCAATTTTCTCAGGGTCCCCTAAAGATGCCATCACCCCCAGGAAGCAGAAAGTAATTTTAAGAACATGATGTCTACATTCCTGAGAAGTAGGATGTGTGGTTTTCTTTCTGTCATTTTTTGCCATTGTTTAGGGAAATTGGTTGAAAATTGTTTCTGGCCATGGTAAGGGAGGGGGAAAAAAAAAGCAAGGGAGGTTGGATTCAAGTATCTTGTTCTGAAAAGAAAAAGAGGCAATATAGGAATGATAGGATAACAGGGTAGATTATTGAATCTACTTTTAAACTAAGAAGCAATTATTAATCTCAAATATTTTACATTGGTATAGATTTTTGTATATTGATACAAATTTAAGGTAATTTTGATTTAATATACTATATATATGTTTTTACTCTTGTTTAAGGTAATTTTATATATTGAAATTTAAGGTTATTTTCTATAATCTATTGTAAGGTATTATACCTATGCAGCTCACTTAAAAATGTAATGTAAAGTCGGGCTGGAGAGATGGCTCAGCGGTTAAGAGCACTGACTGCTCTTCCAGACGTCCTGTGTTCAATTCCCAGCAACCACATGTTGGCTCACAACCACCTATAATGAGATCTGATGCCCTCTTCTGGCCTACAGGCAGGATACTGCATAAATACATAAATAAATAAATCTTTAAAAAATCATATTTTAAAAAATATAATGTAAAGCTCTAGTCCTTAAAGGTTATTATTATAAACTATTTAGAATAATTTTTAAAATGTAGGTTAATAGTATGTTATCTATAACAACCAAACATGTAGCCATGTTAAGTATGTTTTTAAGGTCAAACAGATAAATTTAAGATAGATGGTCTTCAAACACTTCAGAAACCTACAGAATATGGCATTTAAGATCTTTTAATAACATAAAGCTTTTCATGACAGTGAGACATGTTTGTTCCTGGCAGCACCAATTTACTTCAGAGAAGATGGTGGGCATTGAAGAAACTCCATATGGAATTTGCTTTAACTGTAGTAAAGCTAACCATTGGACAAGAAACTGCCCTTGCCTTGACTGTTTACAGGATACTGTCCAAATTGGACAAGTAGGACACAAAAGAAATGACTGCCAAATTTTACCAAGACAAGGTAGGACAGTCCTTCAAATATTCCCTGCTTCGCTGGGTGGTGGTGGTGCACACTTTTAATCACAGCACTTGGGAGGCAGAGGCAGGCGGATCTCTGTGAGTTTGAGGCCAGCCTGGTCTACAAGCACTAGTTCCAGGATAGGCTCCAAAGCAGCACAGAAACCCTGTTTCAAAAAACCAAAATAAATAAATAAATAAATCCCTGCTTTATAGAAAAGTTTGTCAGATATTCTAGGTCTGTAGGATGAAGATGGATGCTCCAGCATTTTAGAGGAACCTTGGGTGACTGGTGAGATAGTCAAATGTTTCTGTCATTTCTACAGCATTGAAAGTTGTTTGCTTTATACTTCCTGTTTACTCAATAATATTATATCTTTCTCAGGTCCTTCATAGGATTGAAGATGAGATAGTTAAGCTATTTTCTTGGTTACCAAATTAAAAACTGAAACCTACAAACAGATATAAAGTTTATAAGGTTGAAAAACATAAATGCTTAAGTGATTTATCTAAGAAAATGTTTTTTAGTTCTAAAATGATACCTTTAGGTTGGTAATACAAGTTATAATAGAAAGAGGTTATATATAAACTTTGGACTCATCAAGAAAGGATAGATAACAGGATAATTTCTCCAAATTTGCCAAATAAGATGGGCATTGTAAATATAATTGTTACCTGATAATTGTTATTATTGTATATAGTTTTACTACATTAGAATTAAAACTTTTCCTTTTTATTTTGACATAAAAGGGGAAATGTTGTGAGATATTGTACACTGTATGAAGATGTACTGTTGTGATTGACTTTTTTTTTGGTTTTTCAAGACAGGGTTTCTCTGTAGCTTTGGGACCAGTCCTGGAACTAGCTCTTATAGACCAGGCTGGCCTTAAACTCAGAGATCTGCCTGCCTCTGCCTCCTGAGTGCTGAGATTAAAGCTGTGCACCACCACTGCCCAGCTGTGATTGACTTAATAAAAGGCTGAATGACCAATAGCGAGGCAGAGGAGGTTAGGAGGGACTTACAGGCAGAGAGAGAAACTAAGGGGATAAATCTAGGTGTGTGAGGGATGCCAGTGAGACACATGCGGAGTCACACATACAGAGTGGAGAAGAGGTTAAAAAGCCATGTGGCAAACATAGATTAATTGAAATTGGTTAATTTAAGCTATAAGAGCTAGTTGTAAACAAGCCTAAGCTAAGGCCAAGCTTTCATAATAATTTCTTTTGTTTTTTTTTTTTAAATTTATTTATTTATTATGTGTACAATATTCCATCTGCGTGTATACCTGCAGGTCAGAAGAGGGCACCAGACCTCATTTCAGATGGTTGTGAGCCACCA
>LOEQ01002104.1:155504-167025 GCA_001685075.1 Bramus lutescens | reverse complement strand
GTTGCTTACAATGCACTTCCTGTTTACTTAGGTAATATTATATCTTTCTGAAGTCTTTGATAGAGTTGAAGAATTTATAGTTGTAGTTTTCCTTAGTTATGATAAAAAGAATTATAATTCTTGCTTAATACCTGTTTTGTTATACACAATTTTACTATGTAAAAGTTAAAACCTTCTTTTTTTATTTAAACAGGAAAGGAGAGGTGATGTGGGATTTCCCTCTGTATGCTGTGATTACCATTAATGAATAAAGAAACTGTTTTGGACCTGTAGGAGGGCAGAACTTAGGTAGATGGGGAGAACTAAACTGAATGCTTGGAGAAAGGAGGCAAAGTCAGAGAGAAGCCATGTAGCCCCACTGGAGATGGACACCGGAACTTTACCCGGTAAGTCACAGCCAGGTGGCAATATACAGATTAATAGAAATGGGTTAAGTTAATATGTAAGAGTTAGCCAATAAGAAGCTAGAGCTAATAAACCAAACCAAACCAGTGTTTTAAATAATATAGTTTCTGTGTAGTTATTTCGGTTCTGGGTGGCTGAGACAAACAAGCAACTCCTTTAAACAATAGCAGGATTTCTTTCCTCCTGTTGATCAGTCATGATGTCCAATTAGACAACTGCTTTTACCACCAAGGTACAACAAATGCCACTATCTCACCTTCAGTCCTGTCTTGCCCTGCTGGTCAGTGTGTGGTTCTAAGGTGTTAATTTGTCACAGCGGGATAGGACTATTGATCACCTTCCTACTTTGGTATCTTGCAGAGCACCTTCTGGCACTAGGAATGCTATCACCCCTTAAAGGAAGCTTTCAAGTTAGATTGAGCTCAAATCCTCTGATTCCTGGATGTTAAATGTGTGGTGTCTTTGCCAATGGGACTTACAATCAACTCCTGGAGGTAACCATGGCGACAACAATAGCTCATATGGTTTGGGGAAATCTCTTGGACTCTCCCAAACAATAACTCTTATTAAAGGTTTTTCATGCCTGGTACTAGAATTTTTGTTAGATACTCCAAGGCTTTTGAGGAAGGCACTATCAATCAAAGTGGCATAACTTCATTTAAACTATATATATACTTATATTATATTCATTATGTGTAATTTTAGGTAAACAGATTATCCTTAATATTACTTATCCCCTCTTCTCCTTCTGTAATAACCTCCCTTCCCATGTCCAATTTAAGGCTTCCCCTCGTTATTACCATTTCTACCTTCATAGCACCCTGAGGAATGACAACAGAAAAACCATTAACAGTTTGTTTCTTGTGTTTCTGAAAAAAGTAAACCCTTTGTGGTTATAGAAAAAAGAAGATTGTAATCCATAACACCTAACAGTCTCAAAGCTGAGCCTGGATGTCTCAGACAGCATTCACTGGACTTGCTGATATGATGGTTAATCCAGTGCAAAGTGCATACATTGTGAGTTGAGGACCAGGGCTGCAATGACGTCACACAGCACAACACAGGAAGGCATGACTTGGGTTCATCATGTCTTTAGTTTTTAAATAAGTTTTGGTGATTGGGCCTCCCAAAGTTTTTTACTGTTTTCAAATTGTCACAAACCTATGTTCATTTATGGTGATCAATATGAGCCTTAGTCAATTCTCCTCCAAAATCTTAAAATGTAAGGATTTTAGCCCTGATAACAGTTGATTATCAAAGTGATTGTGCTTCAGCCTTCACTGAGAAAGCTCAGAAACAGTGATGTTCACCATTCCTTGACATATCAACGCTCCATTAGCTAGCTGTCCTAATCACATTGCACAGGTGACCTCTCTGCAATTAAACATGTGGCTGCCACAGAAATCTCCTGCACACTTCCCAAAGAACAACCATGCCAAAGTTCGACCAAAGATAGCTTTGACAGACACTGATATCCTGAAAGTCTCTAGCACATATCAGTTATTTCCAAAGAAAACATTTATGCTGCCCAGGAACACTTAATGACTCATGGTGATGATTATGTAAGAAGTACTTATAAAAAGCCCTAGCCTTTTCTTTTGAGAAGGAATTGACAATGAATGGGTTTAATATTTCAGCTATCCTTGGACATACTTTCTTCCTTAAAACTAAGACTAACAGAGACTCCTATATCCCTATCACTTTTAAAACTCACAGACAAGCTTTCAGTCTCACCCTGTAAGTATCCCTGGAAGTTTATTTTTGCCATGTAATTCTCATACCTTTGATCTTTACTGAACATCTCCTTTATTTAGAGCATGTAGTATTCTTTAACAATACCTGACGGCGTGTAATGTGAAATAAAATTTTGTCAATTTGTCTCTGCATTTTCAGATCCTCTTAGCAGCAAGGAACCCAAGCAAACTAGAAAAACTGGAAATAGGGCATGTGCCTGCGGCCAGGGGCAGGAGGAAACCACCAGCATAGCCAGGATCTAGTATTGTCCACACCGTACATCAGTTTCGGTCACTCTGCTCTTACTGTAGCTCAATCACTTCTCTTAGCCACGGATAGTTTCTTCAAAGGTTTCCCCAGCCATTCTCACAGCACGGACACTGACCAATGGGAAAAATCCCTTGAGATGGACTCAGACCTACTGAGTTTTATGTCCTTCCAGCGCAACTGTTTTCAGTAGGAGTGAGGCATACTGGAGAAGTCCCTTGAGCATCGATGACAGTGTTTTTCATGCTTAGAATAATTGGGATATATTAGCACTTAGCAGTCAGGAAGTGAAGATAACGAGTGCCCTAAAATATACAGAACAACACCACAAAGGGAATTTCACTTTCCTGAGTGAAATCCTGGTACTCTACTACATAACGGGACAATCGCCGGAGGCCGGAAGACTCCTGGTTTCATACAGTGCGGTTTTGCATATTTTAATATGTACCAAACTTTTTTTTCTTTCTTTTCTTTATTTTTCTTTTTGTTTGTTTTATATTTTTAAGACAGCATTTTTCTGTAGCTTTGGGGCCTGTCCTGGAACTAGCTCTCATAGACAAGGCTGGCCTCAAACTCACAGAGTTCCGCCTGCCTCTGCCTCCTCAGCACTGGGATTAAATGTGTGCGCCACCACTGTCCAGCAACACCAAACTTTCTTAGGAATTGCTATGCTTTGTTTTGTCCAGGGTTTTATCCAGAGTTCAGAAATACCACATCAACAAAGCCACTTTTGATATAGGAAACACAAATATAACTGATATGTATTCATTATTTGGTAAATGTGCTTACCACTGCGAGTTAAAAAGTTAATTTTTATATGAGTTTAAAAAGCATAAATAAATATTAACAGTAATCACAATAAATTAGAAAGGATTAAGTCCAACTACTGAGCCTGACTCTGAGTGCCAGGCCTGGAGGAGGCTAAGATAGGGGCTGTTGAGTGACTATAGGCCAACCTGAGGTAAGAGTGGGTTTGAGGGCAGCCTAGAGTTACATTGGATCTAAAAATAGAATAAAATTTGGAATTTTTAAAAAGGCAACCAAGGAAAATTGAAATGGGCTACAAACATGGTGCACACTAAGAGGAGCCTGTAACTTTGGTCACCCATCTGTGATAATAAACATAGGAATTGAGAATGAGGAGTTATTAGTTTTTACAGAAACATAATAGAACAATTCCAGTCTGAAAATTCCACTAGGGAAAGCACATACTTGCATTTTGTCTACATTTCTTGTATTTTCTGCAAGAATGTTCATCATACTTTGTAAAGTATAATACAAATAGAATAAAAACTTTGGAAAACTGACTTTGCCTCGTAGCCTGAAAAGCAATGGTCTATAAAGTGCACATGTAAAGGAGATTCCACCAATGACAATGTAAGGATGGAAGGACATGTGAGGTAAACGGAAATAAACAGGGTTGAAGCAGCAATCTTCATTTTTAACGGGTTTGAATTCACGATAAAGCAGTGTCTTTACATATACACGGTGGTGCTTACTGATCCTATAGAGTCAAAAACTATGTATCTGTATCTCACAGGCTAGACTAAGAATATGTGGATCAAAACCATCAGGTAGACAAGTCAACCAGTAGCTATTATTTTACTATAGCCCCAGAAAAAGATCAAGTCAGACAGACAGCAAGTGGAGCACACAATTATGGAATAATTTAACATTCTCACACTATTACTCAATGAAAGTTATTTGCTTCAAATTAGTGGAGAACACACATTTTTTTTTAAAACACACATGGAATATTTGCATATATTGGTTGTGTATTTGACCACAAAAGAAATTTAACAAATCACATAGTAGATGATTTTTGAAAACCATACAGCAAATAAATGTCTAAGGCCTAACTAATATTGTGGTGGAAGAATTGGCTCAGTGGTTAAGCACACCGCTCTTGTTGAGGACCTAGGCTTGGTTCCCAGCACCCACATGGGGGCCTCACAACAATCTTTAACTTGAGTCATAAGAGATCTGACATCCTCTTCTAGCTTCTGCAGGCACCAGGCGTGAGTTTGATGCACATACAAACATACATGCAGGAAAAATAAACTGCCTTCACATAAAGTAAAAATAAATAACTCTCATCATTTGTATGTATCAAGTATATAACTAATGTGCTTCTTTTTATAATGAGAAAGCAATGGAATTTTAAAAATAGTAGGAATTAAATAATAGTAAAAGCCACACAAACCAAATATAGTAGGAGAAAAAATAGAAAGATGAAATAAAATGAAGGTGAACATTAAACTCGAGAAGTTTAACTATTACACTCACAGCAAACTGAAATGCAAACAAAGGAGAAATAACATCCATAAGCAAATGTAAGTAAGATAAATAATAATGCAACTGGGAAAATCATAAAACACAAAGCTGGTACTTGGACAAAAGAAATAGGACAAAACTCTAGCTAGACAGATTGAGCAAAAAGAAGAAAAAAGAAACTCTGGTTGCGTTAAGGATCATATTGTGGAGACAAAAGGACTTTTCAAACTACGGAAAGAGTATTTTAAAAACATAAGGTGACAAGTTCAAAGACTTAGGGAAATGGCTGTATCTCTGTTAAAAGCATGACCCAACAACAATAGTGAGAATATATGTGTGTAATAACTAGAAAATCTATGATGATATGTACAGAGGAAAGGTCGTGAATTTGAGAGTTGGTAGTGATTGGGAGATACAGACAGGAGTTGGAAGGAGAGAGAGAGTAGAAATGAAAAGAGGGGGTAATAAATAAGAAATGAGATTAAGAAAAAAAATTGCTCCCAAAAAAGAGAATGAGTACAAATCAATAACCTCAAATTCCAGATTAAAATGCTTTATAGGTGAATTTAATTAATATGCCTTTCAACAAAATGATGAAACATAATTTCTGTAAGAAAGGAAAATATACTGTTGTGGTCCGTGCTGCTATTAAATCAAAAAGAAAAGAAACTGAGTCCCTCAACAAGAGGAGAAATCCTAACTGCTGTCAGGTAAAGTCCCGCTGCGAGTGTGTTGGGCAGACTGTGGTGGAGCTTTGAGCTCGTTCCAGTCATTTTTGTGCCGTCGTCTTTCATCCTCATTTGCTTTTCCATATAACGCAAACCAGTTGCTCATGTGAACTCTCTGAGCCTGTACAAGTGTGTATGCTGCTTCTCACACATATCACGTGTGAATATCGATGGGCAACACTTTTGTCACAACTTTCCTGTGATCTGATTATTCCAAACTGAGTACTTGTATGTGCTTTCTTATCAAATAAGCTATGTCTTCACTGGCAATTCAAATTATCATGAAAGCTATTGCAATCTGTTCTGTCCTTAATTAAAACAAAAACAAACAAACAAAAAAAAAACCTTCCAAACGCGATTGACAAAATGGGCTCTGCTATACCTTTGGAAGCTGTCTCTTTATCAATAAAGTTTATACGTTGAAATGAATGCTACTCTGTATAATGTTTGGATTATACTGCACATTTACAGCTGGAACAGATACTAAAACCTGCCATAGAGAGCTCGCTCTTTATGTGCAACAGCTGCCTCAAGAGCTGCCTAGCCCACAACTTCCATCTCTATTTCAAATGCGCATTTTTTAAAGAGTTTTGGGTTGGAGGGCAAAGGATTGTTTCTGTGAATTGAGCTTGGATGCGAGTTACAGGAGCTGGAAATACAACCATGATGCTTCTGCTCAGGGGATGCATCGCCTTAGATGGTATCAATATTTAAAACAAGGAGTGTGGAAATTATGTGTAAAGGTAATGCCAGATGATAAAAAAAAACTTCCAAAAATGTCATATATGCTGTTCCTAAGGATAGACCTATCTCCTCCTACATGAGGTTTATCTTTTTTTTAATGGAAACAAGAATGTGTGTCCCAGTAAATTATTCTGATAATGAACACATGAGAAAATGCTGTGTACAAATGCAGTCATATGATACAGATCGCAGAGATTTAAATATCTATCTAAAATTATCTCTAATTCTGTGTATCCACCAACTAACCCCACCAGGGAGTGAAGTGTGGCCTGCTTTGGATGTACTCAGTGAACTCAAGCCTAAATTCCTAGGATGATTTCAGGAGTCTCAAGATCACCACAAAACTTGCCCAGGGAATCATTCTGTCATCTGTGGCTTTGAGGCAATTTTTCATGGTTCACTCTAATCACTGAGAAACTTGAAGAGAAAAGATTAGTTAGCTGATAATAATTATCACATTTTTATGGCTGCTGCAATCCGAGTGGCCCTGAGATTTTTGCCTTTCTGGGTTACCCTTTCCTTCAGTAACCAAAGAAATTAAGCCATGTCCACATCTGCAAAACAGTGAAAAATCCACAACCATCTCTTTACAAATATTTCTGAGTTTCCCTGGGGGGGAATTTTCATCTAGTCTCTAAAATGAATTTTCTGCACATACTTTCTTTCCTGGGAGCCCCTGTTTTGGTCGACTGCTTCTCCGTGCATCGCACAACACCTAGCCACAAACCAAGAATCTGGTTTTTGTAAGATGAAAATAGAGATGGAATTTTCATTCATCCATAATTGATGCATTTGAAAAATGCTGTCCAAGAGCTCTGATGGCAAAAGAGGGACTTCCGAAAGTAAAAGGGCATTCTCTAGCCCCCTGGGTGAGGTGGGCCTTAAAAGAAAAACTACGTGATAATTTCATTAATAATTACCCTTGTGATACTTATTAAACGCTATACCAGGGGATATCTCTGTGACAGAACGAACAGCAACCTGTGAGTTTAGCTGTAAGCTGAAGTTTCCGAGGGAAAGGAGGAACGTCTTAGTCATAGGTAACTGGGCATGAAGGTCAAGGAGTGGAAAGCGTCTTTAAGAAACTCTGTGAGGCCCAACTGGATGTGGTAACAGAATGAGGTGGACAGGAGCTTATATAAAATGGGGCTGCAGAAAGAGCAGGACCAGGTCATGAAATGACATGTTCACTTTACAAAGGATCCAAGTATTTGTCCTAAAAAATGAGAAGCAGCTGGTGAATGTTTAGTTGAGAACGTGACATGGCCTGAAGTATTCTTAGAAATGGACCAGACATTCAATAGTAGATTTAGTGATACGTATGGTCTACCCGTCAATAAGTTTTAAGTTTTACCCTCAGATATTTAGTAGACAGTCTTCTGTTTAGCTGCAGAGGATCGTAGTGCCTTCCGCTCTAGCAGAGAGATCCTGTATGTGAGAAGCAGAATTCCGACAGCTGAGAGAGATACTGATGGGGGAGGGGGACTGAGTACAGTATTTAGAATTCTTTTCAGTGGACCTAAGTGCTCACTGTGAGGGTGTGGGCTCGGTTCTGACATGAAAGGAACTTAGCGGTCTTCACCCTGTTCTTCCTTCAGGAAAATAGAAATCAGTGGCATTTCTTGGGTCTCTCAGAGAACTGAGGACGTAGGGCATGCAACCAGACCAAAGTCAGGAAGCAAGACAGAACACAGAGGTATAGTTACCTGGGGACACTTCTGTGGTGACTGATCAAGTGGCTGGGGGCTGAGTTTGATGCTCGGGTGAGGTGAGAAAGTTCTGAAGCCTTAGTTTTAAATGGGCTGGATGCCCTGTTACCTTTTATGGGTGGGAGCACTACATGGTTCCTGTGTGAAACATCCACTCCTGGCTCAGCACTTCCTGGGCTTGCTTCACAGCTTTCTCTAAGACTAAGGCTTTCTAGAGAAAAACAATCTGCTGTGTCTTTCTCCCTGCCAAAGGAAAGCGAGTCTTCCCACTCTTGAGTCACAATGAACAATCTTGAAGGAAATAGGCTAGGAATACTATTGACACAAAGTAGAGCAAGAGGTGGCCATAAAATAATGCTACTGAAGAAAAATATAATGAAGGTTATAGCCCTGAGACTCTGGCCCATAAAAGCACTGAGAATTGGAAAAATACCCAATGTTCCTTTTTCAAAATTGACAGCCGCAACCATAAGAATAAAGAAAACTAACAGTGGTTTAGGGCTGAAAAAAAAAACCTGCAGAGTTCGCAATATCTCTGAAGAATAGAACTTCAGAAAGCCCTATGTCAGGAGAGAAGGGGAAAAGTTGGGGATCATAACATGTGCAGCGGCATGGAACATTAGGACAAGCTAAGTCTCACGCAGATTATCAGGAGTCCCGCAGTCAAGTCCTGTTTCCTGAGTCTTTATGTCTGATTTCAGTGTGTGGTTTCTGAGGAAAGGCGGCAAAGTTTTCAAAATGAGAGAAACAAAATGCAAATATCAAAATCATACTCAGATACAACCCTTATACTAGAATTATCAGATATTTAAAATAACTGTAATTAATATGTTGAACAAATGAACATGTAAGAAATGACCAAAGAGAAGTTGTCAAAATAAAAAATCCTAAGTTTAGAAAAACAGACAGCTCTCCAAGGTCTCATCAGCAGGTTTGATGAAGTTGTAAAAGGAATCAGACAATTTGAGAGAGTAATAGGAATGCCAAAACTGAAATGAAGAGACAAAATAAGAATAAACTAGTAGACATCCATAAATTATGGAGCAATAATACAAGATACACATAAACAGACTCAGTAAAAGCCTTAAAACATTAATGAAGCTATGCAACAACACTGATAAATGAAAGTTAACATTTAACTAATATTAAATATGATTTTTAAACTGTCTCTGACTGACTTTGTCAAGTGTTCAACAGCATGTGTATTTAGAAGCCACTATTTGAGAAAGTGAAGCGATACAGAATTTTTTGCAGTGTGAAAATCTTTACTAGAAAAGACTGCATAGAGTCAATCCTGCAAAGGGCTCTGTTTCATCAGTAACAAGGATTTGCAGCACTGCACTGGATAAAGACCAACTAGGTGAGGTATTGATTAGAAGCAAAGAAAACATGAAAAGTACAAGATAGGAGTACTGCTTAATGTTTCTTTAATAGCTCCAGAAATGAATCTGCACATGGATCATTGAGTCAACAGATTCCAGAATTGTGTTTCATGAGTATTTGCCTTTTAAGCTGTCCTGTGCTTGCTTTTTGTTAAACTAGTCTCTTGTGGTTTGCATGTGAGATGGCTCTCATATGCACATATGTTTGAGCACTTGTGTTTGTGTTTGGTTTTCAGCTAGTTGTGCTGGCTGGAAAGGCAGACCGTTTCTAGAAGCAACAGGGACCTAGGAATGGCCCTGAAGCTTTTATAGCCAAGCCTCCTGTCCTGTCTCAACCCTGACTAAAGATGCAAGGTGACCAGTTGCCTCAAATTTGCTACCCTTTCTTCCCTGCTATGATGAACTCTATCCCTTCTTAAGTCATGATCCAAAATAAACTCTCCTTCCTAGAAATAAAGGAGAGAAAAAACTAGAGCAAAAAGCTTGAAGCAGCAATAGAAAATTCTTAATATTTATGTAATCAATTATTACTCAGCCTTCTTTAATGAATATAAAATATGCTGTTTGTTAGCAATCTTATTTTGATCCATAAATTGTGGGCTATAATGATTTGAGTGTGACAAGTTCTGAAGGAGTTGGCTAACACTCTTAGATTTGAGGATTAATTGAATAAATTCTGAGATTTTTATCCATTATTCTTTTGAGGGAAGAGTAAGACATTTCTATTGAATAGGAAATTATGCCATTGAAGTGAAATCATTGATGCATGGATGTCCAGAGGATATAAAGGATTGAGTTGGAAGAAAGGTGATAAAAGCATCTGTTTGTGGTTTGTCATTTAGAAATCCTTCATTTGGGAAAAGCATTTCAAAAGAAATGACAACAGATTCGTATTATAGAAGTATGGTACAGTTAAACGGTCTTCCTCAATCCTAATATTCAAACCCTAGCTTTGCATTCTTGTGCTAGTCTTATGAAATTGGTCTGTAAGGACCGGGAAGCTAGGCGGGGCAACCACATGATGGGGGCAAAGAGTCCTTAGAGAAGCAAGAATCATAGGTAACATGTGATGCAGACGTGGGGAGTCATACTGGGAGTGGAATAGTTTCCATGGGGATGGAGGTGGGGGAATGGGGTAAGGAGGAAATATGGGAAAAGATCAACCAAAATTAAAGATGTAGATGAAACTCCTACAGAAACCTATTATATAAATGGATTTAAAAATATAATTTGAAAATAAAGTATGAATCTCCTTGTATGGGTTCATAATGATACTCCCAAAATCATGTATTATTTGAACCTCCTTATGAGCTGTTGGTTATGGAGGTCTCAGAAGCCCCCAAGACATTACAAGCAGTTATCACAGTCCTTGTTTGGAAACCCTATTGCGGAAGACAGGACACATTCAGGTTATAAGACACTGAAAACTCAAGCAGATCTAAGTAAACAAGTTTTTTCCCTGTTTGCCGGCATTCATAGTATTGGATGGTGCTATGCAAGATACTAGGGAATAAAAGTCACCAATGGACTTACCAACTATGCATGTACAACTTAAAATAATGTGCTAGCTGGAAATATATACCTATCAATGAAATAGCAGCGTGACTATTATGGGTTAGCCAACCACTAATTGATCATATTTCAGTCTGCTCCACAGGAGGAAATTCATGGCTGGCCGCGGAAGCTTGATCAAGAGCCTATGACCTCTTTAGTCACAGGAGGACTTTATTCCTGCTATTTTGCTGAATGGTCATGACATCAAACTACTTTATTTTTTATTTTTTAATTATTTTTATTGAGCTATATATTTACCCCTTTCCCCTCCCTTCTTCCTCCTTCCATTTCTACCGTCTCCCATGATCCCCACGCTCCCAATTTACTAAGGAGATTTTGTCTTTTTCTACTTCCCATGTAGATTAGATCCATGTATGTCTCTCTTAGGGTCACCTTTGTTATTTTGGTTCTCTGGGGTTGTGATTCGTAGGCTGGTTTTTGTTGCTTTATGTCTAAAAGCCACTTTTGAGTGAGTACATACTATATTTGTCTTTCTGGGTTTGGGTTACCTCATTCAATATGATGTTTTCTAGATCTATCCATTTGCCCACAAATTTCAAGATGCCATTTTTTTCCACCGAATAGTACTCCATTGGGTAAATTTGCAACATCTTCTTTATTCATTCATCAGTGGAGAGGCATTTAGGTTGTTTCTAGGTTCTGGCTATAGCAAACAATGCTGCTATGAACATAGTTGAGCACATGTTCTTGTGGTATGATTGAG
>LOEQ01002104.1:132313-147963 GCA_001685075.1 Bramus lutescens | reverse complement strand
CTTTATTAACCAATGAAAGAAACACATAGACAGATGACCCTCCTACATCACTGTAAGGAATAGATTTGTCTCATTGCTCCTTCCTGCTCTTTGCTCTTGCACTACTGTCTCTTCCATTCAGATTTTTTTCTCTCCTAGCCATCACAAGATGGCTCTGGCCATCCCATAAGGCTCCATATTCTTCCTTCAAGTTCAATGGTAAAAAATAAATCCATGCCCAGCATTCTAAGCAAAGGTCTTGGGACTCAAACAAGACTCACACACTGTTCAAGTGCTCATTCCAAATGAAAAAAAAAATCCTGCAGAAGATGTGATTTAACTTGTTTATTGGTATAAACACTTCAGTGAATTCCTAACAGCTGAGTGTGCAAGATCAGTCTCACGAACATGCCTTGGCTGGGACTGGAAAGGAGGACTTCATTTACTTGCTTGCTCACTTGCTCACCTCCTTGCTTGCTTTTAAATATTTATGGTGAAGATTTATTTATTTTTGATGTTTGTGTATGTGCGTTTTGTTTGTATATATGTCTGTGCCTGGTGCCCACCAAGGCCAGAAGAAAACACAGAATCCCCTAGAACTAGAGTTATAGACAGTTGTGAGCTACCATGTAGGAGCTGGGAATAGAACCCGGGTCCTCTAGAAGATTAGCCAGTGTGCGTAACTTCTGAGCCATCTTGCCAGCTCCTTGTCTGCCTTTTAAGAGGTATCTTATGATCTAGTTCCAAAAGAGATGGGGAAGATAAAGGAAAATTCCTCAAATAACCAAAAATAGCTGCTAAATAACTAATACAAACTATAGTGTTGCAAAAATAACCAAGCTACTACACTAAAATTTTGGCTCCTAATAGCGCCTGTACCTGAAAGAGGTGAAGACATTTCCCACTTTAGCCAAGGCAGAAAGTCTCCTGGAGCCCATTTCCAATTAAAAGCAGAGTCATTGCAATTAAGTTGTTGATTGCACTTAAAGCGTCTCTTCACCCGTCACAGTTTATGCGTCCTGCTGTAGATTGCTACGGTTCCCGCGGTGTCTCATGCTCCCATTCTCCCCATAATGATGCTCTCTTCAGCTGTCTCCAAAGACTACCACTTTCCCTACCAACGCACACGTGGAGTCAGTGAGCCCACCTAGCATCATCTCATATCTCTTGTTTCCTGAGCATATAATTTGTAGCTAAGCACGACCCATCACTGGGATGATGGTATATTTTGTTTTCATACAAGCTAGGATGGTAGCTTAGCTATGACATTTGCTAAAATCTTTACCACAAATGCTTAAACATTCCAAGTTCGTTCCCCTCATTTGCAGCTGAGACAAGAATACTACATGGTAGTGTCATGGTTAGAACTGTATATAATCAGAGCAGAGGTCTGGTCTACAGTGAAAGTTATGAAGCCCCTGTCTTCATTTGTTTTACCGTGCAACAGGCTTTTCAAAAGCTGAGCGATTCAAGTCCTCTTTTAGAAGACTTTTTCTGTCAGAATCCCCTTAATGTCTGCCCCTATTTACTCAGCCCAGAAGTGAAACTTTGGGTTTAGTTGTCTCTATAACTTCTTTCCAACTCAAAATGATTGCTGAGGCAAATTACATTTGGTTACCAGACTTTCCGTGCTTTTAAAGAGAATTTTCCTTTGGGGGAGTGAGGTTGAGCTAGGGGAAATTGTTCTTGGTACTAAAATATATATCTTCTACCTAAAAGCATCTACGTAAAGTACTAGAAAACTGTTGTCTCATTTCCTAATTTCCAGAAATAGTAAACACATGGTCAGATTAGACACACAATTGACTATTTGAGTTGATTTCCTTAAGCATGAATAAAAGTCTAGTTTGCTTATTCATCATCAAAAACTGAACAAAGGTTCGTGATGGTGGTGGCATACATAAAAGAGGCCACAATAGAAAAATGACTTTGTAGCTTACTTTTCCAAAACCATGAATAGATTTTATATGTTAGATAGATGGATGGATGGATGGATGGATGGATGGATGGATGGATGGATGGNTAGATAGATAGATAGATAGATAGATAGATAGATAGATAGATAGATAGATAGATAGATAACTAGATAATGATAGAGAGATAGATGTAAACAAGGGTCCTTGCCATGCATTTTTGGATGAAAGACACATGACACAGAACTGGCTTTAAGCCCAAAGGGTCAGCACAGCTAGTGTAAGCTTTAAGTAATTCATGTCCAGCATTTGTATGAGACTACTGCTGGGTAGGGCAGACACATGCAGAAAATCTGCGGTCTCTCCTCCGAGGGCTTTGATGTAGATCTCTTTTTTCTTCTTTTCCTCTACATAAAATGTGACTTGAAAGACAAGATTAGCCCTACCTCTGAAAAATGATCCTGTTCTGTTAAGAAGCAGACAAGGCAATAAGTTTAAAACGAAATTTCGGTGGGAGGGGAAACACAGCTGTAGAAGTTAACCTAAAAGTTCAACAAACCCTGCCAAGACATATGACAGTGCTTAACTTGCTCCGAGTGGGGACTCTCCTTGGAGACCTCTCCCAGCATTATCAAAAGCATTCCCTTTGAAGGAGGCCAGCTCCTGATAATCATACCAGGGAATCAAGCTCAGGCATCTCTCTGTAATGGGATTCAGATTCTTCGAAAACTTGGGAGTGTTGAAGGTTTAATTACCCAGTAAAACAAGAAAAATGCATTATACAGTAGAGATAAATGAATGGGAACACCAGGGAAACATGCTTGTCCATAAGTCATTGGGTCACATGATCTCGTCTCCATTTCCTCTTGCTATTTTATTACATTGTCCCCAAAGACAGAGGGCAAAAAGCAGCAGGCTCATAGCTTCCTCCAAGTCTGAATGCTGTAGAGTAAAACTTTCCCCAAATGACTTGCAGCTTTGCAAAGAACTGTGTGTGTGCACATGTGTATGTGTGTGTGTGTGTGGCAAATATGACCAAATGCTAGTAAAAGTCAAAAAAAAGACAAGAGGAAGATAAATGGGGGAGCAAGCTGCCTGTCTCTCTCTCTCTCTCTCTCTCTCTCTCTCTGTCTATCAATGTAGTCAATCCATTTTCTATGTTTTATCATTTACTAGTGTCACCAATTTTCTGACTTTGTTGCTACATTTTAAGGGATATATTAAACATCTAAAACATCTATATTAGTCAGATGATGAGACTTAATACTGGAGGCTAGGAACTAAGTGTGGGTCCTTTGATCTGTTTCACGCAGAAATTGAAGAAGTTTTTTAACTTGAATTTTTAATATTTTTTATTCCTTGAAAATATCATGCATATTCACAATTTATCTTGATCCCTTCTTTTCCCCACAAAGCCTTTCTCCCACTGCCCCAGGACTCTCACACATATCTCCCTATATCTTCCTTCTAGAATTTTTATGTTATAGTTTAGCCCACTAAGACCAGTTCGTCTTGTGCACATGCACATGGGTATGGGGTAATCCACTAGAATATAAACAACCTTCCAATTGCCTGTACAAAAGTGAATCCCCCTCTCTGCAGCAGCTGCCAACTGCCAATTGGATTTTTATTTGTTTTTAGATTTATTATTTTTATTTTATGTATGTGGATGCTTTGTCTGCACATTTGTCTATATACTATGCACATGCCTAACTCCTGCAAAGGTCTGAAGAGGGAACTGGATCGCTTAGAACTGAAGTTGCAGACTACTCCATGTGGATGCTGGGACCGAATCTCTCAAAAAGCAGCAAGTACTATTAAGCTCTGAGCCATCCCTCCTGTCTCTGTCAATAGAATTTTAACTATGCATCTTCTCAGCACTGTTCACCACAGAATTGGTCCTGTGTATTTCTCTATATATTCTGCCCTTGGCACACATTACTTTCCCTGGAAATGCTGAGGCTGTTCTGTGTATGAATCTTACATGGCACTCTAAAATTAAAACCCAATAACACAAGGATCTCCTTGTGACAATGCTAGAGAAGGTACATTTCATCTCCACACTAAGATGCAGTGTTGGGATATATGACCAAAAAAAAAAAGTCCCAAGAACATGACATCCACAGGCACATCATGCTGTTTTAGACACAGACAGCAGAGTAAGGTAGGTCAGAGAGATCCTCCTGCATGGCTGGGCTAATAAGTTCTACCCAATTTAATAGAACTTTATGTCACAAGGAATGAGTGTCACAGAAAGTAAATTAATTGATAATAATATGGAACTATGCTACTCTCCAAAACTGTTCAATATTTCACTTTCTTTCAATTATTTTTAGTGTGTGGATGTTTTGCCTATATGCATTGTATACCAGCATAAATGTAGGTATACCAGTATGTGTGCCTGGTGCATGCAGGGGCCAGAAAAGGGCATTAGACCCCCTGGAACTGGAGTTATAGATGGTTGTGAGTGATCATGTGGGTTATGGGAACCCAACCTTGGTCCTCTGCAAGAACAAAACTGCTATTAATCACTGAGCCACCTCTCCAGCCCCTAGATATTATTTCTGTACATGGAGCTTATGTGTAATAAAAACTCAAGACCTAACTGTAAGGGGTGGAAAATGCTGGCTGTTTGACTTACAGAGAAGAGAAGGATTTTAGAAAGCATGCAATCCTGATAAATGTATGTAAATAATTTAGTGTGAGCACTCCGTGCAGTTCAAAACACACGAGAAAGCACTTTGAAGAAAAGTTGTTGTTTGCCTGTCTAAAGCATTAGCGCAGTCTGAGTAATAAAGCCATCGCAGGCTAGCAAGCACTTCTGTGCTGGATGCCTAGTTTTCCTAAGTATAGCTAAAGATGTGCTCATGATTATGCTTACTTTAGTAAGAGTCTGTCCTTAAGAGTCATTGCGGAAGAAGCATTGGAGATGTTTCCACTCAGGTTTGTTTTCTCTCACCTTGTTTCTGTCTTGCAAAGGGGCCCTGCATCAACACCCCAATGGTGCAGAACGATTTAGGCCAAACGCCCCAACAAATAGTCTTTTTCCCGCAGTAGGCCAAATCACAGCCATTTGACTGTAATTTCAGAAGCAATAACAGTTCTCAGAGCTATCATTACTGTACTTTAGGCAAGAAAGTCTAAACTGGGATTTTCAGTTTTGCAGTGTGTAGGCTGGAGCTGATTTACAGAGAGTCAGTTGGGATCAGAGAACTAGCTGTCTGATGTGCACACTCCATTTCTTGTTGACTAGAAAGTGCACGAATTGGGACTTGTGCCATGTCAGCAAGAGCGACAGGAGTCTGACCTTTTCCCATAACAGGAGAGAGCCTGGGCTTCCATTGCCTTTTCCTTCAGGAGTTCTTTGCAGGGCACTGTAACATATCATTACTATGACATCACTGCCAGTGGTTGCCGTTTCAGAGAAAACATACAAATGGCCCAATAATGGGTTTCTTCATGCGTCAGTGGAAGTCTGTAAAAGGAGCTTTGTTTGTATCCTCATTGTCTGATGTACTGGAACTGGGGTGCCTTTTGACCTTGGCATTGTCGTTCATATCTCTCCAACACAATACAGCGGGCCAGGAGTTGAAGGGAAAAAAGAATAAATCAGAAGGAGCTATGTTGTCTCATTTGGAGAGTGTGAGACCAAATGTGGAGTTTCCTGTCCATTTGTGTTAACCTCTGTGGAGATAAGGACTCCGGATTGCTTTACTTCTGCATGTGGGGATGGCCTAGCTGGCTCAGAGTCAGGAGCTATAGTCTCAGACAAATTATTGATTTGTTGAATGTTACTTTGTCAGAGCATCCCCGCTTGGGCTTCAGCACAAGTGATATTGATGCTGAGACTTCAGCCTCAGAGCTATTTAAACAAGAGCTGGTGGACAAGGAGACACAGCTGTTAAGTCATGAATATACTTGCATGCAAATTGTTTGATAGCCTAGTGTTCTGGCTTACAGAAACCTGCCCATTAACAGATAAATATCAAAAAAAAGGTTAAATCCAGGGATATGTAATGGGCATGCATTTTTTGTTGTTGTTGTTGTTGTTGTTGTTTTCTGGCAGTAGAGTTAGAGTTTTATTTGTTCCCTGGTCCTCCACTTGTAATCCAGTGGAATGGGAAACTACCCATGTCCCAGCAATTGACTTTGGGGCAAAGACCTCATATATTCTATATGTAGTGTTTTCCATAGTGGAGACAAGAAAGAACAAAAAAAAAAGTACATTTTCTCAGACAACCATTTACAGAACTAGAGTCTAAATCTAGCTCATTCACTTTGTTAAGTGTTACACGATTCTCATCAGAAAGAAGTAACAAGTGGATAAGTTAAAATTTAAATATGTATCTGGCACAATTAACAGATAAATCTGAGGATACATCTGATGCATGTACTCAAAGGAGCAAGGCCATAAACATACAGCAGTACTGAGCAGCAAACTCAGAGTCTAAGCAATCGCCTCATACAAGATATCTAGTATTATTCCGGGTGAATGTCAATTAGAGCTTCAACGAGATGTTTTAAAATAAAAAATGGAGGCAAGGTCTTTGCTCCCTGGTAGTTTTCTGATGCTTCTAAGCTCCCTCTTCCCACCATTGGCATACTGTGTTTGTGACTGGAACTGCCACAACTTAGGTGCTAAGGAGTCAATCAAAGCAACATCTAAAGTCAAGATGAGAACTTGGAAAAATGCTGCTGATTTGAGTTCCAATGTTTAAAAGATCCTGTCATTTCATTGAATGTTCTGAAATTTGCTTTTGTCCTAATTTTTAATATTTTTCTATAAATATATTAAGAGTTAAACAAAGCACAGATATGCAATTTGTTCATTTCTCATATACCAAACATCTGTGTGCTGCACCAAGAATTAAGCACACTGCCATTGCCTCTCATTTCCTTTCCCAAAGGCTGTTCCTTTCCCCTTCCGCTATGATGCCCATTGTCCTGAACTTCAAGATAATTGCTTTTCCTGTATTTTTATACCTAAGCATATGTCCCTTAACCACAAGTGCTTATTTTTATGTATTTTCTATTTTTACTTCATATAAATGGAATTATATAGCATATCTTCATGTGCCTGGCTATTTTTCTCTTAACATTGTGTTTATATCATTCGTAGGGGTGTAGTACACAGCTTCAGTTGGACATTTTTGACACATGACAGTTTGTTTCTGGTTTTTGTGTTCTGCTGATTAAATGCTATGAATGTTTTCTGAAACACATAGAAATGCAATTCTGTTGGACAGATACTAGGGATATGATTGGATCTTCAGTAGATGAAATCTGTAATCCATGCCTTTACTGCAGAAAACCATTTTCAGTATCCACTGCATTAAAATAAAAGAGATGAATAGAATACATAGTACTTTGGTGCATTGTGTTTTATATTTGATGTGTCAAGACACCTCACTTTAATTACTAAGTAATTATGAATAAGGTCAATAGCAATTTTTAATATTATTGAGGGTGAAATATCTAAACATTGAACAAAATGAGAGTGGATATTTAGGGAGGAATTGGTGTCAATCAAATAAGAGAAACTGCTGAGGCTTGATTTTCATCTCTACTATTCTTGAAACAAATGAATGCAGAAAGCTGATGCATGCCCAGCATTTAATATTTTAAGAGTCTTCTAGCTCTGTTTTCAAAATCGCTCTGCCGCTTGGACTCGGGATTTGATGTTTACTGAACAAAGCACAAGAGGTATATTATGGTTTCTAGATATAATGTCAATAATTGTGCTTGGCTCTAGAGATAACCACTCAAGAAAGACAACTACGCTGGACCTTCATCTCCAAGGATGTCATCTGCCAGCTTGCAATCCATCAGCTTGATTTTGAATGGTTTCCATTCTTTTAACAGAATTATCATACTCTTGTCATTAAATATGATGGCCATCTCATCATTGTAAGAAACTTATGCTTAAGATTACCAAGAAAAACCGATGGCAGCTAAATAAATTGCAGAGAAACGGTGAGCAAGTAAGTACATGTCATGAATTTGAAACATTTTCACCTGGCAGTTCTTGCAGTCCCACCCAGGCTTGAACTCACTTATGTCAACCGATTTAGACTTTCACTGTGTGCTCGCTTCTGTTTCACTGTGCAAAAAGGGAAATGGGATTTCGGTTATTATCTCTTACTACTTTTGATCTACTGAAAAGTAATAAAACAACAGGTCATGAATATTATCTCCTCCAACAACATTGATTTTCTAGGATTCCTTAATCTTTAATATTCTTTAAGTTTATGCTAACAGAATCCAGTTGTTAGGCAGAGGCTTCAGTTTCTCTAAAATAAAAAGGAATTTGGAGCTGTAAAGATGGCTCAGCCGTTAAAAGGGTATGTTTCTCTTGCGAAGGACCTGGATTTGGTTCGAAACAACTGTTTCAGGCTACTTACAATCACATATGCTCCAGTTCCAGGATCCGATGCTCTTTCCTGACTTCTGTGGGCACTACATGCAGATGGTACATATCCAAGCAAAAATACACCGGTATACATAACTTTTAAGAAATAAACTTTAGTTCTGAAAGGTGGTATGGAGGTTGGTAAGAAAGAAAAGTCATCAGTCTTATCCAGTTGTGAGCTTTATGAGTTACAAAACCAACTTGCCGGGCAATATGTGCCCACTAGTGCCATAGTGACCTGACTATTATGAGTGTAACCAACTACTCCATGACTGCACTTGAAGCCTACTCCACAGGAATTCATACCTGGCACTGTAAACCTAGTGAAAACCCATGGCTGGAAAGGTCACAGGCATAAACAAAAAGCAAACAAACAAACAAACAAAAAAGTAATTCATGACCTTGAGTCAATGATACTCTTCTCTATTTTCTCTGAATTAAATAGGAAAAGAGGAAAAGCGAGGTTTTTTAGGCATTCCCCAGGCCTTAACTTGTGTGACTCCCTCTTCCTAGATTGGCAACTTATCTCCATGTTTATGAACACAAATCTGTATCACTGATCCTCCAAAACAATTAGTCGGCCTTACTTTCTACATGTACTAAAAGCTATGCACGGAGCTTTCATAAGTAAGCTTAACTTTGGATTAAGATGAGTTCTTGCAAGAGTAATATAGACAATTGTGACAATTGTAGGTTAGTTTAAAGTACAGATACATCTGTACCTTTGAAATTCGCCGTTTGGTTCTATTAGCCTTTCCAGTGGTTCAGAACTCTGATCATCTGTTACGGTTTAAGTATGAAATGCCCACCTCCACAGGCTCATGTGTTGGACACTTGGTTCTCAGCTGGTGGGGCTATTTTGGGAAGTTTCTGGAAATGTCAAGAGGTGGACCCTAGTTGAAAGAGGTAAGTTATGGGGGGAAGAAGAAAGCTTCCTAAGGTTGTTCCTGATCCTCATCCCATCCTCACTATTTTGGGCCTCCTGTAAGATGAACAGCCGCACACTATCACTATGAATGCCTCGCCAAAGATTCAGTAAGAAAGGCCAAGTGGGAATGAATGGAAAGCTCTGAAACGGTGAACCAACCAAGACACCCATGGCTCTCTTAGGTTGCTCTGTCAGGTATTGAATAATAGCACACGAAGGCTACATAACACAAAGTCATACCCAGTGAAAAATGAAGATGTGCTTTTTTCCTTCCTTACCTTCTGGGAATCAGCTATTCCCACTTCCTCCAGGACACAGACACAAATGAACAGATACCTTCTGAGCATTGTAGTCATTTATCCTTTTACTGAAAACACAAATTAAAGTGGATTTCACAGACAATTTTTTCATAAAAGTAAGTTTGTACTCTGTCAAAATAACACCTCTCTCCCTCATTTTACAACGTGAATGAATGTGTGCTCTGATCCACTGATGTTGGAGGACTAGCTTCCTCTAACCTGGGGAAAAGATTCGCACGGGAGTTGGCAGTTGACACCCTGGCTATGATGTCACATTCCTACTTCATTCTCTGGAGATAATCACAGGTAGATACAGGTTTGGTTTACAGGTACTCTTCACAGAATTGTGTATAACTATAAAAAGCCATCAAATTAAATTCTTAACAAGGGGGATGTCTATGCAAGTAATTTGCACCTATCAAGTGAAAGATTATGAAGCTACGAAAATGTCTATAAAGCAGTTTTAATGATATAAGAGTAGATTCTGTTTATTACTAAACAGGTAAAAATAATCAAATTTCAAAGTATTCAAATAATGATGTCGCCAGGAGGTGGTGGCACACGCCTTTAATCCCAGCTCTCGGAAGGCAGAGACAGTTGGATCTCTGTGAGTTCGAGTCTAACCTGGTCTACAAAGCAAGTTCTAGGACAGTCAGAGCTGTTACACAGAGAAAGTCTGTCTCAAAAATGCAATAATAATAACAATAATGGTAATGATGATAGTGTTAATATAATACCAGTATTTTATGTCTTATCTAAAACATTTATATAATGCATACATTAAATTAAAATATCACCACTGATGATAAAATAAAATGTAAATTATATTTTAGTGTTTTTCAATATGCTGTAGCATTTCTATGATGTATAAGGTTTTATTTTGAAAAAATAACAGTTATGTTCAGGAAGTGTTCAGTTCTTAAGTTTATTTCCATTTTGTATTTATCAGTAACACGAAGGCTATGACCTCTTTGATTTCCTAAGGAATAACTACTTTTATTAAGGAAAATGCTGATTCAAATCCAAAAATAATTTCATCACTTAAATAATAAGATTTCATGTAATAATCTTTTATTTACATCTGTCCATAACTTTAATTGTTTAACAAAATGTATTGAACACCATCAAATAGAAGTTTAGCAATCCAAAAAGATCACCCTACTTTACACTATTTTGTTACAGTGGGAGCTAACAGGCACTATGGAAAAATAGACACATATTTGGCAGGAGACTGTTGGGCACAGAAATAAGGCAAGAAGGAGGTGGGAGGCACACAATATGAAAGGTTCTTGCCGTACTTTATAAGGTGGTCAGGAAAGGCCCTGCTCATCGGAGGCTATGAGAGCAGACTTCAGTAGAGACACCAGAACAGAGAGGGTAGCAGGTGCAAACACACGCTCAACCCTCGAGGAGCACCCAGGAGCTCAGCTGAGCCTGCATGAGAACAGAGAAGGGAGTAGATGCACTTTCACAATAAACCCACTGTTAACCCCAGACTACTTCTAAAGGCTACTTTACTTTCTTCCTCTCAATACTTCATGATGAGCCATGTCTGTCACCACTCCTTTCAACGATTCCCCACTTGAAACCCCGGCAGAGCCGTTGTCTCTTTCTACCGCATATGCTTCCTTCCCTGTACCCACTGTGTCTTCTTTTAATGCCAAAAAGCATGCCCTTGGAGCAAGAATATTCACACATTTTTGACTTTGAGTGGCCTTAGGGCAAATTATTCAAATGAAAACCAGAGAGTTGACTAAGCTAACGTAAGAGAACAAGAGCATCTGCTCACGAACCTGATTTTTCAGCTACCAGCAGAAGGTTCACATAAACATTCAAATAGCCATTAAACTGGGAGTGGGAGTCGGTTTTCACTCACCTAATGAGTATCCTGCAGACAGGCTTATTAAGGTGAGGATTGGTGGGGCGGCTTTCCACAAGGATGCCAAATTCTTGGCAAGAAGCTGTGCTTCCTGCCTTCCCTAGAACTCAGAGAACAAAAGCTGTATCAAACATGTCTGGCATCTTTGTTAATAACGTTTGGTCCGTTGCTGCTCATCAAACATCCAGACTCCTGCTCAACCCAGGAACACAGCTATGAGCTAGAAATCAAGAGTGTTTCCTTAGTTCTTCGTTTGGAAACCAAAACCAAAACCTCTCAGGTTGAGTTGGTATCTGTGCCCTAACAGCTGCTCACTACCTCCAGGGCATCGTTATCGCAATGAACCATTGGTGTATCTTCATGGAACATAGTCTCCATGGGACTTATCAAAAAAGTACAAATTTTTAAATTTGAAAGTGTGTTATTTTAAAGTGTGAGGAGTTATCAAAAGCAAAAAAAAAAAAACAGAAGAAACAAGAAAAAGTACTGTATTAGAATGTGGCACAGCTGCACTCCCTGGGGTGAAGACAAAGCTATCATTTGGGTCAACTGGTTCAGTTCTCCAGGACAAGAAGTTTCAGTTGGAGTTTACAACAACCCGAAATTCCTTTTAAAGGATGGACATGTGTGTTATGACATCAACCACATGCAAATGGATAACCAGTGATCTAAAGGAGAAAAGTCATAAATGTTGGGTATAGAAGTTTAGGCTGTCAATCACAAGGACATTTTTGAATGTGCCATGCACTAGGGCTTTAGGTAGAGCCTAAGTCCCTGCAGCTGATGCCACTCACTTGTCCTGCAACTGTGTACAATCCCATCACTTCTATATCTTGTATACCATAAGAGCTGTAAGAAATTGGCTTTTTTCTTTTAGACTTCTCAGAAATGTCCTCTGAAGAATTTCTAGTAAGCTTCTCTGTACTTGAAGTTGTGGAAGTCTTCCTAGTATCCAGAGAAAGGGGCCTTCTGGATTTCAGTGCTATGTAGTGTACATACCTTATTTTGTTTCATAAGTAGCATTTGTTCTATAATTCTTAGAGTTCCCTTTCAATAATTTTTATTTTGATTTACTTTTAAAGTTTTTAATTGAAATAGAACTGGATCATTCCTCCCCCACCCTTCCTGCGGCCCCCTTCTGGTTACCTTCTCTTGAATTACCTTTGTAGTTCCTCATAATCTCAAGTTGATAGCTTCTTTGATTGCATTTGTTACTTTCATATATGTATGCATGTGTAAACTGGAGACTGTGCTTTCATTTCCCAACTGCCCAGACCTGAATAATCACATAGAAACTATATTAATTGCCACACTGTTTGGTCAATGTCACAGGTGTATTTCTAACTAGCTCTTACATGTTAAATTAACCCATTTCTATTCATCTATGTATCACCATGAGTCTGTGGCTTACCTGGTAAGGTTCTGGCATCTTTCTCCTTTGACAGTTACACGGCATCCTCTAGACTCCTGCCTGCTCTCCTCTCTATCTCTGTTCAGATTTTCTGCCTGGCTTTACTCAGCTAAGCCATTGGACAAAACAGCTTTATTCATCAACCAATAAAAACAACGTATATACAGAAAGGCATCCCGCATCATACATATACATAAATATACACAAATAAAACTTACAGAATCCATTTTTGTTGTTTGTGTATATATGATATTAAGGCTGACCATCTATGTTGTTCAATCAATTAGGGGGGTGGGGGTTATTCCTGGGAGAGGCTGCGTCTCCTCCAAGCAGTCAATAAGGAGCTATTGTTCTTTGTCTTGGAGTGAGACCCAGAAATTTGCCACCTGATTGTGTGCTTAGAATTTTAAAATGAGTGTCTGGACCTCTGCATCTGATTTAATCAGTTGCTGGATGAAGGTTTTATGATGACAATTAGGGTGGTCACTAATCTGATTATAGGGGAAAGATAGTTGAACTGGCTTTTTGGATCCACTCCGTATGGAGCAGTACCTTGCTCAGCCTTGATACAGAGGAGGGAGCTTGGTCCTGCCTCAACTTGGTATGCCAGACTCTACCTTACCCCTCTGAGGAAGTGATGGGGGTTGGGATGGGGAAGGTGAAGGAGGTGGGAAAAGGGGTTGGTACATAAAGTAAAATAAATAAATAAGTGAGTCTGTTTGGTCAGATTGAAACTATCAAAGAGTTTTCAGTTAGTCATTTTTTTTTCTATTAGGTGAGGGCTACAAAGACATGAATGAAATGTGTAGAAAGTCATTTATGCAAAAACCATTAAGAACAAATTTGGAAAAGATGCAGCTTTGAACTTTGCACACTGGTACAGGAGGATTCCCTTAGAGTCAGGCAGACTGCTCCATTAATTAGAAACCCAGCCCAACAAATGGATGGACCTAGAAAACATCATATTGAGTGAGGTACCCAGACCCAGAAAGACAAATATCATATGTACTCACTCATAAGTGGCTTTTAGACAGAAAGCAAAAAAAAAAAAACCTGCCCGCAATTCACAATCCCAGAACCTAGACATCAATGAGAACCCTAAGAGAGATATATATGGAAAGTAGAAAGAAAAAGACAAGATCTCCTGAGTAAATTGGGAGCATGGGGACCTTGGGAGAGGGTTGAAGGGAAGGGGGAGGAAGGGAGGGGAGCAAAGAAAATGTAGAGCTCAATAAAATCAATTTAAAAAAAAAGAATTACAGAAACCCAGCCAAACTTTACGTATGGCCTTCATGGCCCATCAATGATTTAACTAGAATGAAGTGAGCACTTTATGGTGTATTTTGAAGAAGCTAAACATAATTTCCGATTCAGTAGGATTTCCTATCTGTCCTCTGAGGTCACATTTTCTTCCACTGTTTTAAACAAGAATAGTCAAAAAAAAAAACAGATTAAACAGCAAAATAGTACATGTGAGTAGGGCTTAAAAGGCCTGTGATTTCCATAGAGATGAAGTGTGTGTTTGTGTGTGTGTGTGTGAAATATATATATATATATATATATACACATATATTAGGTTGTTTATATGTGAGACTCTTTTCATGCCCTAGGTGTCTGTCCAAATGGCCAACACACTCTTATTTATGGTCTATCAGAAATATATCAGTATTTTGACCCACTTGCCTATTGAAGTTTTTTTATGTCTCCAAACAAGTCTTGTGGAATGTTGCTTATTTTAAATAGTTCATGATATCAGCATGTCAGAGGCTTAAAATCACAGTTAAGAGTCTTTTTAAGGAGGCTCAATAGGGCATGTATCCAAGCAAAATTTTACTGTCTTTGATCTTTAGCTTTATATTCAGGGTTCACATATCTATTTAATGTGAGGGAATGTGAACTGGCGATACTTTATTCCATATGTTATATTTTTATGAGATCTGCTTATCCAGAACTCACAGCCCAATTATTACTCTAGCCAGAGACCTGGTTTCTACATTGTGTTTTCTCCTTGTGAGCAGCTGCCAACCACAAGTCAAGTTTCTAATGTTAGACAAGGTGTATCCATTAGTTCCACTAAAAAGCTCTAACCACCGGAGTTCATTGATTTTTAGTTTCATATATCATTAATGAGGAGATTAGATACTTGTTTAGGAAACAAAGCCAGCTTAAGTGGTGCTTGTTCCTACGGCATGTACGGTTGAAGGCCTCGGTGAACACTCTCACGGGTCACACCTTAAGCAAGCCTAAAGCAGAACATGTACGTACGCATGTCAATAATTACATTATGACAATTGTTTCAACGTCATTCAAAATTAATAAGGACAGTAAAAGCAAAAATATTTCTCATTTTTCTCTTAACTGGGCATATATCTTCTAGGGGGGTTACTATTAATTTTCCTTAAGGGGCTAGCAAAATATCAAGTCCAGTTCTCAAGTGAAAAAGCAAAGTGCATCTTGCTCACAAGACGGTGTTGACTGAGAAGCAAAAGAATACAATAAGAAAAAAGAGGAGCAGACCCAAGCAATGTTTCTCTGTATCAACAAAAAGGAATTTAAAAAAAAACCATAAAAATCATTCATTGCTCAGGATAGCCTTTAAGTAAATGAAAAGTTATCTAGTAACTGTGAGCGGTTGTAAGACTTCATTGTCAGGAAACGAAACAAAGTGGGAAAGGAATGAAGAGCAGCAAGCAGCATTGCCTGGCTGGGTATGCATCGTGCACCAAGTGTGGGAAGCAATGTGTCACTTAAAACAGGATGGAGGAGAAAGAGAGAGATAGAGAGTGAGAGAGAGAGAGAGAGAGAGAGAGAGAGAGAGAGAGAGAGAGAGAG
>LOEQ01002104.1:108755-127227 GCA_001685075.1 Bramus lutescens | reverse complement strand
TCTGTCTCACTGCCTCTCTGTCTTATTTTCTCTATCTCTCTGTCTCACTGCCTCTCTGTCTCATTCTCTCTCTCTGTCTCACTGCCTCTCTGTCTTATTTTCTCTATCTCTCTGTCTCACTGCCTCTCTGTCTCATTCTCTCTCTCTCTCTGTGTCTGTCTCACTGCCTCTCTGTCTCATTTTTCTCTCTCTCTCTCTCTCTGTCTCACTCTCTTTCTCCCTCTGCCCCCCTACAATAATAATAATTTATTCTGGGTATAGAATTAAAGCATTAGACTATTCATGAACACTGACCTGATGTGCTTGTTGTCTCCTATTCCCTGTGAGTGATAAACCCAATCAGATCTTTCTCAAGGTGGGTGTTAAAACACAAGAGCTGCTGCCATGGCCCAATACACTCAAGTGTTGAAAACTCACTGCACTGGATACACAGTTCCCTCTCACATCTAACTTGTTATGATTCTAATTTTGTTGCCTTTTATCCCCATCCTGAATCCATTTTTTACTGTTGATTCTATCTTTTCTTAGGTAAACTTATTTGTCAGGTACAAAATGGATATGAAAATAGAGAATATCCATTATCAGCATGTTTTAGGGAAGCTCCCTTGCCTCCTGCTCCTGGAAGAGTCTGCCCTTTGTTTCGTGGCGATTAATATTTACGCAGCTGGCAGAAAATTTTACACAAATGAACCGGTGTAATAGGGTGTTAACCTGTAATAAGGGTTTGTCACACCACAGTCACACGACAGGAGATCTGCCATTGATTTTTCAGTAAATATGGCAAATGGTGAAAGACATGGTGTGTGTCCCAGAGCACTAAATTTTTCAGTGGCCATTCATCTTTTCTGCCGCCTTCAATTCCGCTGTCTTTAGTTGATATTTAATAAAATAGCCTCTTTCCTCAGTGTGTGAGCGAGTGTCACTGGCATGGTGAATGGAGCCCTTACTGGCCTTGGCACCTGCTTTGCTGCACCTGAATTGATAAATCCCACCTTCCTTCTTTGGTAAAACACACAAAAAAACCAATTCATGTAGGAAAAGAAAGGTTCTATCGTATGATTAAAACAAAGCCTTCCCAATATCATTTTAGATCTTTACAGGCCAGATGACAAGCTTTTAGTATCCATTGTGATGAGTATTAGAAATATCTTCTTCCTTTCAGTGCAGCCTTAAAGTGTTGCTTTGGGAAGTCGGGTGCTATTGTTTACTACTCTTCATCTAACATAAGAGAAATTGTCACTCTCTCTAACGTGACACTTCGGGAAGTCGGATAAGGTGACGTCACTGTGACGAGAGAGACTGATTACTCCCTGCACAGGCAATGCCATTGCTGTCACCAAGGCTCAAGAAGTTGGCTTTGTCAGCAAGGGGAGGATGGGTGGACCTACTGTAGAAGGCCACGCAGCTAAGCCTAGTGCAGAAAGGTTTTTCTTCCAAACAGCATGACATGTCCTTTAAGGAATTTAGTAGATTTTCTAGGAAAACAGAGCCTCCGAAATTTGGAATACAAAGAGTCTCTTATTTACCTTGTTGTGCTATGGGCATTGTGCATGAAGTATGCAAAGATGGGAGAAATAACAAGTCAATCAGACCTGTTTCTTGTCATCGGGAAATGTACAGTCTATTAAAGATACTCAGACTGGTAATGTACAAACAAGCTTTAGAAGTCTGAGAATGCTCCAAGACTAAACTAAACCAACTTCTGTGTAGCAATGTGCATTCATGAGAAAGAGGGATATTTAACTGCTACCCACACCTGTCCTTTTCTAGATCATGACAGGTGATTTTTGACCCTTCAAATGGTTGTTTTAGAGTTTAGCCACAGACAGGACTCTTCTTTCCTTGTTACCAGGTTCCATCTCGATTTGCACTAACCCTCCTGCCATGTAAGGCAAATAGGTAGTTACAAAGCCACAGGCATTTGCTGTCTCTTGCTTAAATGACACCAGCTCAAAACATAAAACCATATTGGCTTACTGTTGTCTTAAGCACTCATTCTAAAAAATCAACTTTTGGGTAACATTAAAGGCCTGCATTTCCAATTTATTGTCTCTCTTTTGATTTTAACTAAGTATATAGTTAGTCTTTCCATGCAGTCAGCTAGTATGCAGGTACTTATTAAACACAGTGTGTGTTTAATATTTATCCAGGAACTCATTGGCCATGCCTGTGCTCTCAGCCTGGAAAGAAGTAATGCTCCATTTGTTTGTCTAAAAGCTACTTAGGGTAACTCCAATTAAACTCTTTTTCAAGTATCCTCAGTGACAATTAGCTCTAGCCACAGTCCTTCTTTGACATACCCTCCTCATCCCATTCAATACTTAAACCTTCCTGCCTATTCCTTCTTTTCCTTTCATGTCACTACGTCTTTCAAAGGTGACACTGCTTTTCCCACAGCCTTAGGTTACCAAACAAAAAGCCCAGGGGTAGTTTTTAAATCCCCAAAACAATATAAGCTATTGTTTGTATTGTGCTTCCATAAAACTTGGCTCTGTTCCTGAAGATACTACCACACACCTTAGTCCCTGGACATGGAGAAATCAAAGTGTGAGCTTCCATCTTGTTTCCTATCTTTCACAGCACCTGAAGGTGCTGTAGGAGATTTTAGGGGAGAAAAGTCATCAATGGTCTTCACCAAACCATGAATCATATGAATCACTAGAATGGCTGGCAATATATGCCAATGGGTGTGATAACGGTACAAACATTATAGGCCAACCAATCACTTTCTGATTGGATTCAAAGAGGAAGCACATGCCTTATACTATAATCTGGTCAGGAATTGATGATTAGAGAGTTTATAGGCTCCAGGGATGAGTGTCTACTATTATTTTGCTAAATGTGCTTAATATCAAACTTATAGTCCTATACTCATAGATCAGTGCAACTATCAGGCCTGATTAGAGAAGCTTCTCTAAAAATATGGTGATTAATGCAGAAATTCAGAACTGATCAAAGAGTAGATAATGAGGATCACTGAACTGCTCAGCCACATGTCTGTATCCTGTTCCCCTCCTCTCGAGTCTCGGGGACCATTGTAGAAGAAAAGATGGGAAGACTGTAAGAGGCAGAGGTCAGGGGGGAACAGAATAAAGCAGTGTCTTCTAGACAGCAGTCATGGCTATCTACAAGGAGGCTGGAGAGGTTCACGAGGCCCAACCCCTGACTGAGGAGCTATTGACAGTCGGTAGCTTCTGGGGGAGGGTTAGTCAGGTTTTAATGATATGGTTCCTGTTAGGTAGACCATGATTCAATTCATAGCGCCACATGCTACAAATACTAATTTTGGGAGAGGTAGAAAGTGGGAGATAAATCTGGGAGAAGTCAGGAGGAGGATTAGGGCCTGAATATGATCAAAATTCATTGTACGTATGAAGTCTCAAATGTAATAAGGGCCTGGGCTGCAGTTGAGGGCCATGTCTCTATTCATGGTCCTATTTCAGCCCATGGTCTGTTTTGATGCCAGTGGCTCATGATACCATCAAAGGCCATGCTGTTGCCAGAGCTCTTGGCTGTCGGTATCTAAATGTCATATTGCCACTAGAATGTTATTGATTGGCATGGCCTGCATTGCCACCTGAGGCTAAGGTGACATCCAAGTCCAGGTTATGTTGGCACCCAAAGTCCATGCTGTCACCAGAATCACACCAATCTGAGTGGCCTGTGCTGCCACCTGGAGCCATGGTGTCATCCAGGCCAGGGCTGTTGCCAAGGAGCCTGTCTGGGTGTGTGGCCCTATCACAGCCAGGATCTTAGTTAATGTCCTTTGCTTTCAATACCATCAAAGACCATGCTGATGCCAGGATCTGGACTGCCACTTTGGGCCATGGTGACATCTGAGCCCAGGCTACTGCCTGGGACCATATCTGGGTCCATGGTCCTACTATAGTAGGGATCTGTGATGTCTATGGTCCATGGTGCCACCAAAGGCCACATGGATTCCTGGGGTCTAGGCCAAACCCAGTAGCCATGTTGGTGTGCTGGGCTCTGGCCCTTGTGTCATCTGGATCAGGGATCCTGCCAAGGGACAATTCTTGATCCATGACCCTAACACAGTTGAGGTCTGTGTTGATGTCCATGGCTCCTGATACCATTGAAGGCAATGCCGATACCAGGTGTCTGGGCTGCCATCTGTGCCCATGTTGCTGTCCATTGGCCCTTGCTGCCACAGGAGCCATGCCAATCTGAGTGGCCTGAATAGTCACATAGGGCCAGGGCTAGGCTGCTCCGGTGAGCCATGTTTGGCTCTGGGATAGCTGGCTCTGGCCTTGGCTGGACACTTCAGTAGGAGAACTGGGGGACTTCACCACATGGGAGAGCTGACCCCAGGTGAGAGAGGTGGTCCTGATGGCATGGGCCTAGGAAAGCTGGCTCTGTCCATGTCCTTGGTGGTGTGGTCCCAATGGCCCAAACCAACCAGCTCATCTACCACCCAGACCCACATCCTGGACTTTGGGTTGGCCCACTCTAACAGCCACCCCATCTATAACCTGCTAAAGTGCAGAAAGGAACTGGTTCCTGTGGAACAATAACAACAGGATCTCCATAACCTGGGCCAACAACAGGATAACCAAGAAGAGTTCCAACGAGAACCCGGTTATGATGGTATACCGGACGCAAGAGGCCTTGAAGCAGACCAATGGCTCGTTGCAATTAACATTTTGTGGGTAAGGCTGATTGAACAAAAGAGGTATGCTGCATGACACACTGCAGCTCTCAATGCCTCTAAGATGAATGAAGAGGTGTTGGAAAGATGGAGGAACAAAGTGGGATTTTTGTTCCTTTGTTTGTTTGTTTGTTTTATTTTGTCTTTGGGTAGATATGGAGGGACTAGAAGGTGAGAGAGATTAGGTTGCATAATGTGAAATTTCCAAAGAATCAGTAGAATTATGTTTAAAATAAAATAATAATAATATTGCTGCTATCCAAACATGGCATTCCATTGTGTGTGTGTGTGTGTGTGTCTGTGTGTGTCTGTGTGTGTGTGTGCACATGCTGTGGATGCTGTATGTGCTCATTAGAGTGTGTAGACATGTGTGCATCTGTATACCTGTGTGCACTTCTGTGTGGAAACCAGACACTGACACCAGGTGCCTGTCTCACTATTTTTCTGAAATAAGATCAGTATGCACCACTATGCTCAGCTCCTACATGAGTCTGGAAATCTGAACTCAGGTCTCTAAACTTGTGTGGCAGGACCTAACCAACAGCCATCTCCCTAGCCAAAGTTTTTCTTTTTTTAATATTTGTATATAGCAATAATTGGAGACTGTTTCTTCATCACTTGTTTAACCACTTCTGTCATAGAAGATAATATTTTCTCTTTTTTATACCTGATGTTCAACAATGGTAGCCAACTGTTGCCTCTACAAAGCCACTAATTTCTGACACTCTTTCAGGGTGTTGTATGCTATAAGTGTGTATCACACATGAGTGCATTTTGAAGAGACCGGCTGTTTTGTTGACTGGTGGCTTAAATCAGTTTCCAAAATACCTGTTTCTGATAGCTTTTCACTTCCAAGAAATTAAAATGGGGCATCTTCATTTCAAACTGACCCAAGTGAGGAAGAGAACAATCTCCAAGGAATTGTCCCATCAGCATTTATGACCAGATCCTGTGAATTTCCTGCGGCACCTGGAGCTCTCCCTGTCAACAAGTCGGAGTGACAACATTGTTCTCCTCAATGGACACTTTGGAAATTGTGTTTTAAATCCCCTGGAAAAGCTCCTGAGACCATAGGAAAGCCAGAAGATCCTCTTCCTGACCTCCTTGTCACAGTCTTTCATTTTCCTGGAAGTAAATAAGTCTAACTTTCCTGTGTTTATTTTCATAGTCTACTTGCCACCTTTCTCTCTCACATTTTCCAGTGGCACCCTAAATACACACACATCATAAACATATACACACACATATATATACACACACACCATGCACACACACATATACACCACACACAGAGATACACACACATATATATACACACGCACCATGCACACACACTTATACACCACACACAGAGATACACACACATACACACACATACAAACAACACTGCATACAAATGTACCACACACACACACACACACACAGACAATCAGATAACCTACATCCCTAACCTTGTAAATACCACTCTTCAAGGATCACCCTTGAATGATCAGTTCCACCCATTCTCTACATTAGTTTGGTAAATGTTTCTTGCGAAAACAGTTTGGTTTTCATACCATTTGGACTTTAACTTCAGTTAGAGCAGGAAGACTGAAAATCTAAAATACCCTGTTTTTATGAACAACCTTCTATTTTCCATTTCTTCTTAATGACCAACTGCTGGCATGATTTACTGATCCCATAACTATTTTTAAACTCAAGAACTTCACTTGTCTTATTCAATCAAGTGAATGTTTTTTCTTTGTAAAACTTAATGAAGAAAAAGTATATAGGTGCTGACTTTAGCTACCAAGAAAATACAGAGAGATCGAGAGATGGGAAGAAGGAGGGAGGGAAGGAGGAAAGGAGAGTTAGAGAGAAGGAGGGATGCATGCTTTAAAAATAAGGATCATCCTTTCTCATCCTGTGATTTTCAGAGTTAACATGGCTCTTCTTGCTAAATTAGGGAACACCAAGAAGAAAGAGTATCAACCCTACAGGGTAGAAAATGTCTACATTCAGCAAGAATACATAGGATTTTTCTTTAAGAGTAATTGTAGCTCTAGAAGGGGTTTTATCCCAGGACTTTTAATACTCAAAGGACTAAGCATAGACGACATACACAAGAGCTGTCAATTACCTGGTGAACTGAGCAACTAGTTATCTGCTAAATTCAATCAAAACATTCCAGTCTCAAACGTGTGCTTCCTCAATAGTGAGTCATTTTGTCTGAAATATCTGGCTAATACATTCAGTTCAGTTCTTCATTCTGCTAGTGTAGACAAAGATTGAATGTCGTATTTAGATTGACTTCCCAGAGCTAGGAAGATGGTGGAGAATAAACAAAGGCTTTTTAAACTTTCTCCATTCATGACTTCTGAATTTAAGATTTAATTTTTAAAACTCTCTCCCTCTCCCTCCCNTCTCTCTCTCTCTCTTTCTCTCGTATGTGTGTGTGTGTGGGGGGGGTGTTCACAGGTGACTGGAGATGCCTAAGGAATTCAGAAGATTTCCCTGAAGCTAGAATTAGGAGCAGTTGTGAACAATCCATTGTGAGATCTTGGAACCAAACTTGAGTCCTCTGCAAGCATATATTTTTTTACATAAAGAATTAGATATTGATTGATATGAAACTGCATGTTATATAGCATTTTCACCATTTCCCAAAGTAGATTAGTATTTTGATTTTATAATCATCAGTCCTGAGAAAACTGCTTTGCATAGATATGCAGTACAGTCACATGCATAGATACACAGTACGGTTACAAGCATAGATACACAGCGCAGACACATGCATAGATACACAGTATGGTCACAAGCATAGATACACAGTGCAGTCACATGCATAGATACACAGTATGGTAGCCTGCATGTTTTGAACTATTTTTAAAATTACTGAAAACTGTGTATTGATTCCAGAACAAAGTTCATTAACGTTTTTTATGAAAATCAAGTCACCAGCTCAAACAAAAAAAATAGCAAAATTCAACATTCTAAGACAATCCAATCTGACATATATTCATTCAGTTCTGAACATGATGAGAAACAACGATAGGAAAATAAGTACGAGTGCTATTTTCAAAGTCACGATGTAATTCCAGGAATATTTCTATCACAATAAAAGCACTGCCGTTTCCAGCAGACTCAAATCTTCACTGTGGTGTTCCATGCTGGACTTTGTGTGGCATGGGGACAAGCTTAATGCAATGTTCTGTGTCAGGAACAAAGCTACAGTGGCTTTGCATAATGGGAGAGAGTGCTACCAGAAACACCCCAAATTCATTGCACATTTTATCTTGAATTGAGTTTTAGCAGCTATGAGTTGAGAACCACCAGCCATCACCAAGCGCACTGCAGCCTCCATTTTCAGTAGGAAGCTCCATCTGAGGCTGTGATTTCATATGTAATCATATGTAGTCTTATTACAGTTTCTCAGTATGACATCATAATTCAGTAAATGAAAATGCACAAAGGCTAACTTAAACACTCTAATAGCTTTGATTATTTAGGAAAATAGAAATCATGCCTTAGTATGGATTACCTTGGAGTATAAACATCTGAAAGGCAATCAGATTTGACACCAGCTCTGCTGTTAGAAAGAAATGTCGTGCTGAATATGTCTGAGCATCACTTTTCCCACTTTTGCAGATGGGTTCAACATTTCAAAGGCCAGAAGAAAGCGCAGTGATAGTGAAGAAATGGAAATATCAACAGTAAACATAAGAGAAAACAGTTTTCTTTTTTAAAATGTTTGTTTTCATTTTGTCCATGCGTACACATGTGGACATGCTCCACTTGTATGTGAAGACTGGAAAAGGGCATTAGATGCCCTAAAACGTGATTGCAGGTTGTTGTGTGCATCTTAGGAAGTGCTCTTCAACACTGAGCTGTCTCTTTTGTTCCTTCTTTAATATTCTTAGTAGCAAAAAAATAGGTCCCTGTATTTCAAAATGTGTGCAAGACCAATAGAGACAGAAAACTTAGCATGTTAAAGAAGCGACTACATCCCTGTCCCTTCATTCCTCTGCTCAACTGAGATGTAAATTCAAACTGTGGAATAATAAGATAGTTCAAGGAGTACTAACAAAATTCATGGGCAAAAATCTGAACCAAGACATACTGTAGATAACTGATTTCTTAGTAAATAGAAAGAAAAACATAATATATAAAAGAAAAATATTTGAACCTTAAAATAGTCATTCTTACCATCCATTTGGTTTGTAATTTTCCCCCCAAGAAACTTGCTAAAAGTCAGAAAACTTTTCAAAACTGTAGCAATTTTATAAATATAGGGCTTAAATCATCCATAAGACATTAGAATTTTTAAGTTAACCATTCATACCTACAGAACCCATGAATATGCATGGCTGTTTGGTCTTTCAGCAGCTCCAGCATACAGAAGTTTGCAAAGACTAGTTACAATGCATTTAAAAATAATTCACTAGCTTTCATGACATTAAGTAACTCTCTAAAATAGGACTGAAGTAATAATCAAATATTCGGGAAAACAATGCTGTGGACCAGTGGCTGGCATCAGCTTCAGCACCAGCTAATAATGTGGAAGGTAGATAATGTTCAACAATGAAATTCTGTTTATCTCATATCAACCAGGATGTGTTAGATAGATGTCAGTAGACTGCACTGGACACTCAGTCATCAAGAACCTGCATATCATAGCCCCTAGTCTCCTCGTCTTCATGCCAATTATGGACACGTTTACAGACACTGCATATAACTTGCTGTTTTGCAAGGTTTGGCAAATTTTCTCCACTATTAATTATAAGCAAACTAGTTAAAGATGAAATATTTTTTAACTATGACAAGACACGGTCTAGTAAGATAGAAAAAAAAACAAATCTAGAAAAGTAATTAAGAAAACAAAAGAAAAATAGGAAAGTTTATTATAGAAAGAATTTATGTTGTGTTCTTAATAAAACATAAAACAAGATAAACTTTATCGGAGAAGATAAGATAAAACATGGCTTGTTAGAGACAAATGCATAAAGCAAGCCAGCTGCATTTGGAAGGAAGTTCATAGTGTCATTTTCTGCATTTCTCTTACTCTTACTAATAAAGCAAATAAATAAAAAGATGAAAGTAACTGTCTCCACTGCTGTGAAGTCAAGACCCAGCCACAACACCAGACCTCAAGTTATAGAAATAGCTGCCATCTATACTGAATTTGGGGTGAGATAGAAGAACCATGACAGAATGCACATGACCTTCCCATCTTTTCTGAAAACAACATTTCTGAAAGATTCCAGGTACCAATCTTCAGAACGCAGCATTAACTGAAGTTCTCAGTAAAGACCAGTTTAGCTGCCCTTGAGTTTCAACACTGAGATGTGATATACTGTAGTTAAATCATAGTTAAAATTTGGTTGTGAGTCTAGCTTTTAACAACTGAGCCATCTCTCTAGCCCACCCAGTTGAATTTTGACCACACATTCTGCCTTGGCAGGCACCATTGGAAGCAAAACCAGGGAGAACCCCTTAATGTGTTACATTCAAAGAAAGCATATGGATAGAATATTAGGGTAGAAGAACAATCAAGTTGGAATCAGCATACAAAAATGGAAGAAATAGATGCTACATCACAGCAGTCAGTACATTGCAGTGACCAGATTGCACAGATGTCTTCTACTAAGTCACTCTGAAGAGAGGTAGACAAAATGCTTACAAAAAAGCACAGCTCATGTGTTAACCAATCACCACACTGGCCAGTCAAAATCAAAGGAGAGAAAGTCTACATATTTGTAATGTGGGAATAAAGAGTGTCCCTAAATACACAGAAACATCAGAAAAATCAATTAAACACACAAGTAGAGCATTGCAAATAATCAGCAAGTTGCTATATAAAAAAGTTAATAATTCCCACACATAAAGGAGTTAGGAAAAGCAAGGAAAGAAGATGACTCCCAAGTTTGCTTTCCCAGCACCCATGCTGGGTAGCTCACAACTGTATTTCTAGCTCCAGGGTGTCTAATGCCCTCTGTAGGCCTTCAGAGGTGCCTGCATATAAATGTACATACAGAGACACACACACACAAATACATGTCTATAAAAACTATAGTTTTCAATATTAATATTTTCTAAAAACACATTTTAAGAAACAATAGAAAAAACTAAGGTCACTAGGGATTGAATATTCTAATAAAATGTGTAATTTGTTTAGGAAAAACACTGCTAAAATTTTAGAAACTCTTGAGCTAGAGATCTGTTTTTGAATAAACAAATTAATAATGCATGAATTAAATTCTATGTAAATTAACCTATAAATCAAATATAATTTCAGTATAATTATAACATGATTAATGAAGGGGAATAGCTATTAGAATAGTAATGAAAAACTAGAAGAGAGGAGCTGAAGTAAGGTATTCACCCAAGATATAAAATTTATTTTAGGGCTGCAAAAGTTTAAACTTTTCCTTTTTTAGAAATAGATAGCAGACCAATTAAAGAACAGTTTAGATGAAGGAATGAATACATTATTCAATATTAGTTTATAATTGATGTGGTATTGAAAATCAGGGCACTTGGGAAGAGGGAATATTTAATTAATGATGTTGGAATGTTTCATTTATAATTATAAAAAGAATAAATGAGGCTAAATATATTTCTAACTTTGAAATTAAGTTTTACATGAACCCATTATGCCAGAAAAAAATATGGAGACACTGTAAAAATTACTAGATCATATTAGTGACTTTTTAAAAAATCCTTGCAGTGGTTGAAGTGCATTCCTGAAGTTCCTTGTTTTGGAATCTAATCCCTAATGCAATAGGAACAAACATTAAGAGTAGCTGAATGCTGTATGTTGTGATTCATAGGTGTAATCCCAGTGTTTGGGAGGCTGAGGCAGGAGGATTATCATGAGTTCATGATGAGCCTAGTCTACTTTAGGTGATAACTGACCGCGCGGTTTCTGGAGAGGGATAAGTTATGGTAGGGAGAGGATTCTAGGCCTGAGAAAGAGTTCACACCATTCCTGCTTACTACTGTATGCTTTTGCCTTTCTTTATTCCTCCAAGGTACCACAGATTGCCCTTGCCACATGCCAGGATCTGGACACTGGACTCCCTATCCTCCAGAACTGGCCATCAAATGAATAACTACCCACTCTGAGGCATTTCCTTTTACAACAAAAGACAAGCCAAGATAGAGATTCCTTAATCAGTCATAAATCTAAGAAAACATTTAAAATTGCTGTATTATTTCATGAAAATACAAATCTCAATGCAGTCTGAACAAATTTTAAAAAAAAACATACTGCAATCAGAGTGAACACCAAACAAAACAGAATCATCTTGAAAATTATAATAAAATTGTGTATACATATTAATACTAGATGGCAGCTTATAGATTAAATTCAGAAAGAGATTAAATTTAATAGTACTGCTGGGACACAAAAGAGACAAAAGTATTCATGAAAGGCCACTATCAAAAACTGATAATTTTCATAAATTCCTTTGAAGAAAGCAGGCAGAACTCACATGCACTGAAATTTCAGGATAGCTTTGGTCCATTGGTTCAACTCTAACAGGGATTTGAAAGTTGCTGCCTGTGAGAGTGGATATCCTGTGGATGAGCTTGTTCCTTACTGCATCAAGAGGATGCAAGGCCCGCATGGGGCAGCATCCGGGCAGTCAGTCAACATGCAGACTGAGAGCACAGTCAAATACCCAGGCTTTCTGAACTCAAACTTTCAAGACTGTTTAGTGTATGGAGCTCATCCCAGGCACAGAAGTCCAAGAGCAAACATCTCAGAAACATGGAAAGGACAACCATGCACATGGGAGATAGCAAATAATTGTACCGAGCACCCAGTGACAAAGAGCAGGAGTTTGATGTCATCTGCTAGTATCTGAGAAACATTAAGGGGTGAAGAAAGAGGGTCTTGTGGTGGAGAACAGAAAAATCTTGGCCTCTGTGGCCAAGAAAAATTTTACATGTGAGGTAATATGTTTTCAATAACACTGTGATCTTTGTTTTCCCAGAAAATCATGCCCTGCTTATTTGAAAACAATTGTAAATTGTGGAATTATTTCTTATTGGTCCACCGGCTCAGAAATAATCTTGCTTGCTGATAGTTCTGAAGATGTTAAAGTTGAAGTTGAACAGTCAGGTCTGTGTGTGTCTTAGTCCACAATTCACTGTGTTATATAGTGCAGTTCATAGGGGGTGTCTTAAAATGTGACTTTATTCAAAGAAATTCCAAAACCACTGCCAGACGCTAACACTGCTTTTTCCTTCAGAGCCTAAAGAAAATGAAAGAATATGTTAAAAAAGAAAACAATATAACTACAAATAAATTTGTTTTAATATATGCTCATTATTTGTGGAACTTTTACATCTGAGTATTAATTTTTCTTTTTTATTGTTTTTATTGAGCTATATAGTTTTCGCTCCTCTCCCTCCCCCTGAGTATTAGTTTTTAAATACTTAAAAAGAAATAATAGAAGTCACTTAGTTAAGTAAAACGATGTACCTGGGAAATTGAATACAATGATGAAAATAATATATTAGGCAGGAAAGGGGAGCAAAGTATAGGAAGAAATCAGTTGATAAAGGATGGTTAAGGAAGTGCATTTGGGGTGCATGCAGTCCCTTCATGCTGTCACAGGGAAGAGGAAAACACTACAGGAAAACTTTGGAAGGAAACATTATGTCATTAAATCTTAGACTTCACTATTTTTAAAATATCCTGCTACAGTAACTCAGAAAATGCCAGTTAAGCATGACGTGATCTCGTTAATCATTGATTGCAACTATCTCAGCATACGAGATGTTAAAATGAGGGAGAAATGTGTATCTGACACTCTGTGAGATATCATGTATGATAAATAACCAGATCCAGAATTTTTGTGGCGGCAGCAGCAGTACCATCAAGGTAAATAAGAATTCTCTTAGCAATGCGGAAGGACTGGAAATGGGTCAGCTTTAGCTTTCCAAACAGTACTGAGGGCCGGAAGACACAGGGCTCATCTTGAGACTCTAAGGAAGAGTTCTTTGAGATGCCATGAAATAAAAGAAGACCTCCCACAGGAAGCTCAGGAAATAGATTATGGTGGCGCAGAAGACCTTATCAAAACCCTTATTTCTCATACCCATTCATTGAATCAAAGAAAAAAATCCAGAGTATAGGTTAAGATGATTATTAGCTTCACTAAATAAGAGTGTATCTATGAATGCATTAAACATAAATTAAATATAAAGAAAATTATATAAGAGTTCTCATCTAACATTGGAAGTTACCACTTAGTTAATTATAACTTCATACTTAAGAGACTATCAGCACTACAGGAGACAGTTGGTGAAATAGAAAAGTAACCAGCCGTATCTGAGATCTTATTATATAAGGAAAATTGTTCAATATTATTTGTTTCATTTTATTTTATACTTAAGATCATAAGATTAAAATATAACTTACAATCTCAATGTGCATTGACATTCAAAAATAAACAAAAAATAATATGTGTGGCTGGTTTACATTTTCAGATAAATATAAACAATATAAAACGCCAAATGAGTTGGTTGATCTTTTTCTTCTGGTTTTCTTTCAGTTTTCTGGGTCTCCTTTCTAAAAAGAAGCACACACACACACACACACATCCCTTTGTGTAAAATTCACCAGAGTGACTGTTGCAGAGAGATTCTCAAATAAGTAGCAGCTCAAACAAAAGCTATGGATTGCTCATACAAGAGGTGTACGTGATTCCAATTTGGGAAGAAATGGTGGGGAGGAGTCTGAGCCAAAGAGCAATTTAGGACTCCGGTTGTCAGCGACGCTGTCACTCAAGCGTGTGTCTTCCACACTACCTGGGAATCGGAGTGTGACTCGGAGAAGAGTTTGTGGAGGTGGAGGATTCAGCGTGGAGGTAACCCATAAAATTTCCGCTCCAGTCCCATGGAGCAGAGTAGGTCCCATAGCCACAAAACTGCCAGGAAGAAAGCCAAATGTATCCACGAGGCCAGGAGAGACACTGTGGTGAAGCTGCTCACAGACGCTGTTCAGTCTTCCATTCAGGTCCTCAGATTTAAAATCACCTTTTCTCATATTCTCTTGCTAATTTCCCTGACCTAAAGAAAAAAATTTCCATATCCTGTACAGTGTTACATCTAACTGAGGATGGGGATTCCTAGGCTGGGCGAGTCACAGACCTTTCCAAGAGACCAAGGTCTTCGCTCAATACCATGAAACACAAGACCAAACTAATATTTAAAGATTAAAAAAAAAAAGTGAGATGCCTGTGCACTGAAAATGTGGCCGAAGTTCTGTGTATACATGGCTGACGGAATCCTGTCCTCACCTTCTTTTCTCAGCAAACTTGGTCAATGTCCCAAATCTTCTTGGTTGGGGTCTTATCGCTCATATCTACTCAGCAAGTTTCTTGAGTTAAAAACCATCTTTCTAGTCCAGTTCCTTCCAAGTCAAGAGACTGGAACCAAGGAGTTATAGGATTTTTAAATGAGTAATATGAAATACAAATGTGTTTTAGCCCATATACTTGGAACTCATGTTAGGAAGTTCCTGGAGGCTCTTGGAAGGACTTCTTCCGCACCTTCCGTTCCTCTTAGTGGCCTTTGTCTCCTGTGCTATTGGTATTGCCAGCAGAGCTGCGTGCTCCCTGTGGAAGACTTATACCGTTGAGGTAAGCGTGCTTTTACCCAACTGGCCCCATTTTGTCCCCGTGAAGAGAGGCTGATGGAGAGAACTAGTCCCCCTGCTCCACTAGGACCTTTACTAAGAGTTCATGATTTCTATGCACAAAATTGTCAATGTATCCTTCCAAGCACCCTCTCAAAGTCACGCCTTGATTAATGAGATTTCTACGGCTTTTTTTTTTTCAAGTATATTATTTATTGATGACCTGTGGTGCTATAATCGAAGCTTCCAGGCAGAAGGATCCTTTTTATTTTTTATTTTTATTTATTTATTTTTTTGACTGCTGAAATGTCAGATAAGCTCCAAACAGAACCTGACATACAGGAAGAATTCAGTCAGTGTCATTAAATAACTAACGAGCACATTGCATATGTTCACATAGAGATGGCAGCAGTGAGTCCACCTGATCTCAAGCCAAGCCTTTCCCACCAAGCCTGGCCATGGCAAGTTGCTTATATGCTCAGAGGAAACCATTAAAGAAGCATACTTTCAAAAAGCTCCTTTCCTCTTTGTAAATGTGCTCTGTAAATTGTCTCTTTTTATTTTCTTTTTTTGTCCATTTTGAATTTTTTATTTTATTTATTTTATTATTATATTATTAAAAATTTCCACCTCCNGGTGAGCTCCCATTAGATCAGCGCCATCGTCTCAGTGGGTGGGTGCACCCCTCGGGGTCCTGACTTCCTTGCTGGGAATGCAAACTTGTGCAACCACTTTGGAAATCAGTGTGGCGGTTTTTCTACGGCTTTTAAACTCCTGTCTGCTTTTCCTAGTACTTAAGTGGGAAATGAGCAGTGAACCAAACAGTGTGACTTCATACATAACTTCCATGTTTTGAAGACTTTAACAAGATGCCTATCAGTAAGAAGCAATGCCCCTTTCCTTCTTCGCTTACTACCATTTTCTCTCACTTTTTTGCCCGTTGCTTCAGTTATCATGTTTGGTAACAGACAAGCAAATGACAACTTAGTGCCATTCAGTTCTTGCAAATTTCATCCCTTTGCCTTTTGATGATTGACAGGTAGTTTGCGGTAATGCAAAGGCCTCCTAGAACCAGCTGCTTAAGTTCATATCTGAGCATGGAAACATGCTAGCCAGGGGACTTGGTTAGTGACAACTGCTTCCTTCTGTGACACCTGGACAATGACATAGCAACAGTAATTACCTCAAGGAGCATTGTGAGAATTAAGTTAGTTTTGCTAAATCTTAGATTGCAGGGAACCTTGAAGAGTAGCGAGCATTTGCCAAACTAAAAGTATTTGTCAAATAAATCACAACATTAGCAAACACTGTTTGAGTTATTTTTATTTACACTATTATCCAATTTCTACTATTTTAACTCACTTTTAACCAATACAAAAAAACATAAAATGTATATGTATTTATGGGATACCAGCTAGTATTTCAATGCATGTACTATTGCTTAAAGTTTAAATCAGCCTGACTATATCTCTCAGCTCAAATATTTATCATTTTATGGCAAAACAATTAAAAACTCATTTTGTTTTCTGCAATCTTCTATGATTGTGCATGGCCATCCCAGGCTGCATATACTAATTCCTGCTCTTGTCTAAGTAGAACTTTGCACCTATTAACAAACTGCATGCACTTCTTACTGCCCCAAAACCTGATGGCTCAAGTCTACTCTCAATTTCTATTAAGTCCCTATTTTCAGATTTCACATTTGATCCAAAGCATTTGGTATTTATCCTACTAACCCTGGGTTGATTTCACTTCACATGGTAAACTTTGGTTCCATTCCTACTGGCAAAACTGATACACACACACACACACACATATGATAAAATACTAAAACAAAAATAGTAACTTTAAATATTGAAACAAAAATAATAACCAGTCAAATCTCATGAAATTTACAGAATGAATTATTATAAAATAAAAGTAGAAATTCATGAACTGCAAATCAAAGATCAAACAACGTAATTAATCATAAAACTGTAGAAATTATTTCTTTCAAGCCTAGTCAATAAATTGAGAAATTTTTAAAAAGTTCACAAGCAAAACAGACAACAGACTTTAATACACATTAATTATGAAGTAACACATTAGGTAATCTATCATTACAAATTGGAAAATATTTTGAATACATGAAGATTCTGGAAAATATTGCAATCCACAGAGAACAAAGAAGAGAGAATAACCTCCATGTTCAGTAGATTGAGTTCCAGAGAAAACCCTGAGTTAAGAAGCCCTCATCTTTTACGGGTGAGTAGTGAAGTCCATTCCCAGTGTCCTTATGGAGCCACCACATTTATTTTTAGAAACAACGTAAAGCAAAATTAGTCCTGTTGTAAAAATAATCAATGTTCCAAATTATAAGATATTCAGAAACTAAAACTCCACAAGGAATCATCTGTTCCCTAACACTAGGAACTCCTTTACACAAAATAAAATTCATTTAGAAAGCAAAGGAAACTTGGAGAATATTATTTTCTATCTATACCTGACACACAGAGTCAGTAGGAATCCTTATTATAAATAATTCTTAGAAAACAAAATCAAAGCACCTCACAATCGAGAGGAAATTTAGCAAAGAACACAAATGGAGAACAATCTACAGAAGTGAAAGTTAAATTGGCGAAAATAACAGATGTTTGTGTGTAAACTTCATGAGATATTTCAGAATTGAAAGCAGAGACAAAAATGGAAAAGGCCTTCTTCAGGCATGTACTGCTGCTGCTGAGGATGCAAAGCCTTGCATAGTATTTAAAGAAATACTTTATCGCAAAAATTTTAAGACACATGTTCAAAATTACCTCATCATTGCCACTTCGAGTAATAGATTCTAAGGAAATCACTGCAGATAAAAGTAAACTATTATGCCAAAGTAGATTCATTGCCAAATTCTTATTAACAAGAAAAATCGAAAATAGTTTTAACTACCCAATAATCAAAGAATAGATCATTTTTCTTCAGATACATGAAATGAAATTCATAATAGTGAAAAAGAGATATATTGCTGTCTCAAATACATGACCTCAATTACTAAGTTCATATAAAACCTGGGAAGAAGATAAAGCTAAGTCTTAATTGTGGTGATATCTTAGTTTCAGGTTCTTGAGCATTTTTTAAAAATTTAATTTGTTGGGGGCTGGAGAGATTGCTCAGTGGTTAAGAGCATTGCTTGCTCTTCCAAAGGT
>LOEQ01002104.1:97757-108635 GCA_001685075.1 Bramus lutescens | reverse complement strand
TTTAATTCGTTTTATTTTTGAAGTTTTATACATTTATAAAAAGTATATTAAAAACGCAGCTAGTTTGTTTTCCAGTCCTTCTCATTAAAAACAAAAGTCTCCATTATTTGACTGATATGCCCTACACACATCTACCCAAGAAAATGAATGAAATAATCAGTTGATCTTTGGACAGGCTGTGTTATTCCTAGTGCCCAGAGGACTTTTGTTTGCTCAGCTCACACTTGTATTACAGGGAGAAGGAGAAGGAAGAAAACCCAGCATGAGAACAGTGTGAGGCATGTTCAAATCCATTGCTCACAGCAGGGAAAAGCAATTGCTGCCTCTTCCACTTCCAGTGACCTAGGGGTGAGGAGCACAGGGTCTAAAAAAGGATCCAGAATTGCCTCCCACGTGGCTTCCCCGTGTTGTTTTTACTTTTGCAAATTCACAGGAAAGGGGCCCTCTGAGAAACCTCAAGGCATTATATGACCGTGGTTCTCTTGGACTAAAAGTCTTCACTAGACACCTGTTTATCTTATAAGAGGGCTCATAGTAGGAGTCAAGGACCCATATGACTACCCTAAGCTGTATGAATGATTGGCTCATTAATTCCTAAGGACATTACCACAGTCTCAAAAGTAATTCCCTGTGATTTCAAACCCCTGTAAATGGGAAGAAGTCTTTTGTAAATACATATCCCTTCTTGACAAAGAAATATAATTTCCCTATTATTCTTTTCCCATTGCTTGTTTATTGCTTCTATGAGCGTCAATCATGAGTGTTTTCAGCGTAGAGCCTGAGAACAAAGACAAAAACAGGTGAATTTAGATGTTTGTTTACAAAGATGTTTGAAAGAATTAATTTTCATGTGGCCATTCAGATAGGATTAAAGGGATTAACTTGAATAATAACGGCACATTATAAATGCATATGTTATTTCTAATTAATAGGTTCAGATATGAATATAAGATATGTCAAATTATTACAGAATGCCCTGTAATTACATTATTTTTAAATAATAGGAAGGAAACTCATGAGTCATTAGGGGAGAGATGACTTTGGAATTAAGGCTAACTCATTCTGCAAGTGTTTGCAAGGCTTTGCAAGACACATTTCCTATTTATATGTACGGTTAATAACATCTATTATACAGTCTTTGTCCTGGAAGCCTGTGTTTGTTGAGAGAAATACTTTAAACCAGAAGCTAATTACATAGTGCTCGAGTTTCTCTGGCAACATCAAAAGAGACAAAGTCATCTGGGCTTTAATGAACATTTTGAAACGGAAAAATAAATTCTCAAGTTGAGAACTTTGTGAATTTGAGACAAGGACAATGTAAGGATTATGAAAATATTAAATTATAATTTACTTTTTGGTATATGACAGCAAAAGTCATAAGGGGATATGGTTTTCTTAGTAATTAAAAATAAAATACTATCACCTTTTGAAATTTGCCTCTGGGGTTTATCCCTTTGAAAACTACTTAGACTCACTGTAAATGGAAACACCAATTTTCAAGTAAAAATATTCCCTTCAGCTATCTTTACCCAGATTTCTCCCTAATAGTACAACTACAACCTTTTTAAAAACACTTAAGGACCCATTTTAAGAAAGAACTTTCAAAAATTGCTTTAAACTTGACTAATGATTCTGACTAAAACAAATTCCCAAGTTAATATTACAAAATGACCTATCCACTTCTACATCTGGATAGGAAGGGAAAATGTAAGACTGTCCGCTTGGAATTCTTAGAACCAGATAGATGAGGTTTCTTCTACTACAATATGTACTGTGAGGTCAAGAGACGTGAGACCCTGTTAAATGCCTCCCGTTTAATAAAATAAATTAGATACTAGGAAGTCCCAAGATGCAACCAGAATCTAGTCATCAATACTTCATTTAATAGAGTCTTTATCCACCAAACAAAATCAACACTTATGAAATAAGAGATATACATGTTAGGGAATATTTGATAGAACTTACAAGAACTGTGTTCAAGTCCAGTGTTGGGCAAATTCAAGAACAAGAGAAAAAACTAGATCTTTGGTCTCTTCTCATTTTTTCCTCTGCCTTTTTGGGCCATTTTATCCCAGTGAGAATCTTGGAGTCAAGCTACAGGCCTACACACCCCACCTATATATGTACTTTCATTACATAAACTTAAACAAATCATTCATAATCAATTATATTTTATGTTCCTGAAGACTTTTTAACTGGGAATCTTGAGGGCATGACTTCATATCCCAGAGAACAGAAGCTTTTGTTTTGTTCCTCTCCTGTTCTTACATTTATTCTTAAGCAGAGATGATAACAAATCTACAAAATTCGTCAGCTAGCTTCCATCACATACCAAAAATTTCGTCAAGTGTTCAAAACACTCAAGAAGTGACTTCTTCTTCAACACAGTGTGAAGCCATACCATTGTTGGCAGTGCTAATGTTCACTTTGATGAAGTCACCCCTGGGAGAGTGTATTATAGACCATCGGTACCTGCCTCCCAAGTCTCCATTAGTTCTACCTTAAACATCCAAGTATCTAAAATAAGATGAAAGCAATAGGTGCATTTTCCACATTTCTTCCAACGTCTTGCCTAATTCTTATACCTCTCTGGTGAAGACGGTTTCTCTATTTCTTTGAAAATAAGAACTACCCTACCCTCCAGGGCAGAGCTTTTGAAGTCATTGATTATAATGGACTAGTTGCTGAGAAGGAGCATACACATCACAGCTTTTGTGGGCCGAATATCTGTTCCTGATTTCAAACACGACAGAACAACTAGGGACCCCATCTCTACCTCTGATGCTGCTGCAGAGATCTTAAAGAAAACTAGGTCATCTTTTTACACCGTGGCATTCAATTTCGAATCGGATATCTTGACTCTCATGGTTGCCTTATTTAAAGCGCTTCTCTTTGCCAATACCTTTGAACTCGGAGGTGCATCCATCATGATATGAGATTGGATCTGTAGCTCCAGGTCCCAGAATAATAATCAGAGGTGTATATATAAACTGAAAGTCTCTGCATTTCTCCAAACCACCCCCTGCTGCAGGAATGCTAAAATAATGCTAATGTGAGAAAAGATATTCCAGTGTCATTTTAGATTTCAGACATTGCGCATTTGTGCCCATGATTATGTCAAAATATACACACAGGCATCATTTGAGAGAGAATTTATTATAAAGAATTTATTATAAAGAATATATATATATATATAAAACCAAAGCTACCTTGACCTTACTTTATTTATTTTTTTAAAAATCAGTGTTTGAGCTGAGATTGAATAAATTTGCCCAGCTTAGCATGAGAACGTGTTGGTTTGAAAATAAAAAATAAAATTGGGAAACCTATTCATGTGGAATGAAAAGAAGAGCACATAAAAGAAACATAAAACACCTTCCTCTGGCATTAAAAAATACAGTTTTTTAAAGTAGAAAGAAGCCCACCTTTAAATAATATGTTTTATGTGTGGAGAAACAAGGAATCCAGAAGCCTCTGGAGCAGGCGGATTCACATGTAAAAGCAAATCATATCTACCTGCGGGAATGGTATGTGAAACCTGATGTTTGTTTGTCTTTGGGTTTTTTTTTTCTTCAGGTTTTATCATGAGGTCACATGGGTGCATCCAGACACAGATGCAAGAATGGATTTCCTTTAAGGCTTCCCTACCCTTGGGAATTGTACTCGAATATGCCTATACTTGTGTGCCTTAAAAAAACAAAATTTTGATTTCAAATTTTCGTTTTAAATCTCAGACAGTTTAACATCGTACATGTATATAATGTCTTTGGTCATTTTTATCCCCTCCTACTCTGGATGGACTCCTCCTTCTTCCCCCAAAGGCTCCCATCTTCTATTTTGAGCGTTCTTGGTTTTTGTTTTTGTGTTTTTTGTTGTCGTTGTTTGATTTGTTTCTTTGTTTTGTGAGCCGCTGAGTTTTAATTGGGGTTGCTTATATGAGGTTATTTGCTAGACCAAGGGCAAGTTGCCAGTCACTACACCACTGAAAAATAATCACTGCTCCCCATTCTCCTCTTGATGGTAAAATATTAATAGGCTTCATCTGCGCAGGTCATGGGCAGATAGCAACAACTGCCGTGAGTTCATACGTGTGACGGTTATGTCAGAGCCACAAGGCAGTGTGTCACCTCCCTCCTTCTCATCCTGCTGCTCTTACATTCTTTCCGCTCCCTCTTCCACGGTGTTCTCTCAGCTCTGGAGGGGCTGATAAGAGGCCAGTTTAGAGCTAAGCATTCAACAACTCAGTTGCCTACTATTCGCACTTGGACTAGTGACGAATCTCTGCATTGACCTGTGTCCCTGACCGAGGCTGAGAGCATCATTATTCTAGTAGTTCTTTTCTAGATTCATTCGCCGTCTTTCCTCACTGTTGAGAGGTCCTCTGTGATGGGTGGTCCCATTGTCCTCTCTGGGTTTGCTTTTGGCCCATCAGATCCCACCGTTGTCATTGCCGTGCACCACGTGAGTCTCAGATCTGGCCGCGCCTCTGTCAATTCTTTCTGCTGTCCAATTGCTACCGCTGGCCCAGTCCCCATGAAGCCCTTTCTTATATCCTGCATGCTCCATGAAGTCTGCTTGAAAGTGTATACTTTGGTTTCCAGCCCATTGAACGCTGTGCAGATTTGAGTCAGTTTCTTTTCTGCCGTTTACTGTGTTCTGCTTGTTAGGTTTCTGCATATTGTCTTTTCCCAGTTAGTCTGAGTTTCCTGAGTGGGGTTCTCAAAGGGTCTCTGGCTACCAGTCTGCCACAGGAGCAGAAGTCTTTTTGAAACACCGTCTTGCTTCTGCTCTGCCCATTGACAATGCTGAACACCCGCGCTAAGGGTGCTCCTCCTGAGTATAGCCTTTTTCCAGCTGCTGAGAGTATCCGTTGCTCTTCATCTGCCCGATTTTTCAGCTCCTCCCGGAACGTTACCTGGAGACGGTAGCCAGGTTGCAGATGGTAGCCTGCAGCTCTAGGTCATCAACAGAACTGATTTTCAGGGACGGTTGTCAAGTCTGTTATCCTATAGCAAGTCACGTTGAGCTGAGTCACAGTTTGCTTCCCATTCTGGAGAATCAGTGAGACTGCACTCGAACCTCAGCAAGCTCTTTTGTTGTTTTTGAGCGCAGTATGCTATCAGCTCAGTTTGCCCAGGTTCTTCCAACAAAGCTGAGAGGGATGGGCACAGTATTCATTGCCATTTACTTTTGCTTGTCACTTTAAGATCTGTTTGTTTATCAGCAGTAGATATTCCTTAGGTCGGACTTAAGCTCCACAGGGTGTGAAACCTTAGAATGGACTGGGAAATTAGTAACAGAAGACTAGGTTCAGGTATTGCTTGCTTTTCAATTCATCACTTTTTGTACATAAAGAGAAGATAGTATGGCCTCCCTCATTTCTAAAGAGTTCTAGAGAGTTATTTATTTTACACCCATTTTAAGGCTCCAAGTCTGCTACAAGTTCATGAAGCAAAGAATTGAAATGATCTGCTGAGCTGTAGATAGCCGACAGGAAACAAACTCAATGGCGTTCTTATAGATTTTGTTGTCTCTTATTTTTTTTTAATTTGGACATTTTTAATCTTACCTGTGTTTCTTTTTAATTACTCTCATTTTTTTTGCTTGTTTATTTTCTAAAGAGAGAGAAAGAAGGTATGGAGTTGGGTATGTGGGGAGGTGGGGAGGATCTGGGAGGAGATGGGGGGAGGGGAACCACCATCAGAATATACTGTTTGATTTTTTCCAATTGAAAAGAAAAAGGAAACTGAATAGGAGATCTTACTCTGATTTTCAGCACATTGGACCTAGCTACACTTCTCATTTACCCAGGAATAAAAAGAAGTAACGGGGCTAACCAGGGAAAAGATTGTATTGCAGGTCCTGGGAGGTTTCAGCGACAAGTTATAACAGTTTACGAGGAAAGCAAGCAGCCGCCAAGTAGCAACGGAAGCCTACAGGGTTTGCATTAAAAAGCCACGCAGGTAAAGCACTAACTACCTGTGAGAGGAGAAGCTGTCAGGCGTGAGATGAAGCCTAATGACTCCAAGGATTGTGGTCCAGGGACTGGTGTGTCCTCCTCTGTCGCCCATTGCTGTGCACCCTGTATGGAACTCTTGCGTCTCACTGTCTTCTTTGTCATTCTCTTGCCTCACTGAACTGTTCTTCTCTTCGGATCAACCTGAAAAGGTCTCTTGCTAGTTTGCCTTTTATCACTTTAACAAATGAGGTTGGCGATTTTATTTTAAAAAATGGGGGGCTTTTACTCCACACTACCATACTGAGGACTGAGCCTCCAGCACATGGCCCCTGGGACAAGAGAAACCTAGTCCAAACTATGACAGCCACAAAGACCTGATGTATGACAAGCTACTTTTCAGAAGAAATAATTTACAGCATGTACATCTAAAATTTGAGGTCCTAGGAAGGACCACAGCAGCCTAATCCCCTCCTCTATCCTTGGTAGATAAAACCTAGAAAACCTGGAAGAGGCTGCACTGCAATGCTGACTCTTTGAACTGGGGTGCAGATCATCACTTCAAAAGGTCATGCCCTCTTTGAAATCAAGGTTGGCCATGTAATGCTCATTCTCTCTGCCTTGGTTCTACCCCCTTATCATTCCCCTGTGCTCTGTCGACACACGGGACCCTCGAAAATGCATCCAACCCTGGGGGAATCTCACAACATCTTCCACAGTTCTATCATCACATCATCTCAGCTTCCTTCATGTTTAGTAACACAGAGATGAGTCGGGCTCCTCATCTTTACTTTGGTCTGATTTTCTGGAATCTTCTTTGCATCTCCACATTTGCAACTATTCCAACTGATCACTGTAACGCAGACACCTGGCACCACTCCTGGCCCATTGTCAGCGTAAGCTTTGGGTTTTGAGGGAAAGTCTAAATGCCAAGGACTACACAGTAGTCACCGTGATAGACATGAAACAATGAACTAATTAAATAATTAAAAAAAACCCTCTTTAGTATTCCAGTGTCTTCCCCAGCCCTGGCTCCAATTTTCTTGACTTGAATCTTATCTAAAATTCAGTCTTTCGTGGTTTAATGATGGGCTGATACATGCAAACCGGGCATTTAACTGGCAGCAGGGTTACAACTCAAAGAAAACACTTTTATTTCCAATAAGGCAGTATCTTCAGCCAGTGTAAAATAAGCAAAGGTCCTTGTACTCTCTGGGAAGCAAAAATGAGCAGAAGCCCTGCAGGGCCTGCACTGCAGGTTGTGCAAATGCATTCTGCTCACCTAGAAATCGGGAGCCTGGAGCACAGAATATTGTGCAGCCCTTTGATAGGACTCCTAAGTCACTGCTTGGGTAGTTTTGTCTCTTCAATCCCAGACAGATTCTGACACCAAAGACTGAGTGGGGAAACCTCTGAAAAGCAAGATGTCCTGAATTTAGATCAATCCTGATGGTAATTTTGTCATTTCCTTTTCCAGAGACCCTCCTAAAATTGTGTTTTCTTGGAAAGGAAAACTTCTTTCTGAGCCCACAGAAAACTTGCTAACAACCCAGCACCAAATTTCAGGCTTTCTCAAAAAGAAAAAATAAAAGTTCCTGCCAGCAATCTCCCCAGAGATGGAGCATGTGGAGAAACCAGAAGATAATAAGGGTGCCTGCTGTGTGTCACCCGTGGGTGCACCTAGGAAGAACAGAGATGTCACATTCCTTTCCTATTTAAATCTCAGACACTGAATAATTCTAGAACAAGAACTACCCAGAGGGTATGCCTCAGTTGACTGGGTGACTACATGCATCAGCATGGCACTTTACCTGATTTCACAGCGACGAGCATTTGTTCATATGTCCATGTCTTTCATATAGAGTTCTACATGGATATACTTTATATGGTTATCTTTTATTTTTTTCATTTGCATGCTCTTTTGGAAGCAGTGAAAGAAAGGACATTTTGTTTTCCAATCCTAGCCAGATACCAATGCTTGGAGAGAGGGAGGGAGAGAAGGATAAAACAGGACCAGGAGATGGGAGAGTGGAGGAGAGAAAGATTGAAGAAGGGGCAGAAAAGGAAAATTGGGAGAGAGGAAGTGAATGAGAAAGAAAAAGAGAAAGAGGGCATAGGAGAAGGAAAGGAAGAAAAGAAAGAGAGAGGAAAAGGAAGAGGAAGAGAAGGTAAGGAAGTGAGGAGAGATGGAGGGATGGAAGAGGGAAGGAGAGGGAAGTCTAAATGCTCAACGTTTATGGGGATTTTTAACGTTCCACAATTAAATGAACTGAAAGTTGTCTTCTGTTTGATTCTTTTATTTAGTAAAATGTTTCTAACTGAAACAAACTAACAGATGTTTGAAACATTCGAGTGCAGATAAATTAAAAGAAATGAGTCTCTATCGTTATGATGATGGAAGACTTTAGATAAAACCTTACTAAGGTGGTCATTTTTCTGAGTTAGGGAGACATAAGCCCAGACATATGAATACACAGCCATCTGTGTTTACCTGCGAAACATTTACAGCAGGTACATATCAAACAGGGCTTGCAACCAAAATACTGGATTCGTCTCTCATCATAAAAAAAAACTAAGCTTTTGGGTGTTTTAGATGTTTTGTACGTTAAATTTGAAATTGTATGCACAGCACTTCCAGGCCTGTAACGTCTTCTAGTCTGAAGCACGCCGTGCGATCCTTCTGCTTTGACCTGAAGGGAACCAGCAAAGCAAGGCTGTTGATAGAAAAGAGGCTTCACCACAAGGGACATTGACGATTATTATTGTCTACAATTTTTAGACGAATGTTAACAATAATTTAGAGTCACAATTTAGGACCAGTTGTATAGTTTAACAGAAAACACACATAGCATCATGGATTTGCACTTTGACCAAAACTGAACTTGCTACACCATCCTGGAGGCAGTAGCGCTATGATCAAGAGCAAATATAAGATCTGAATTGGATTTGCGAAGGCGAGCAAAACTGACCCAGTGGAAGGGAGATTAGAGCGGGGTGGGGGAGGGGAGGAGTTACGATGAAGATCAGAACTCGCGTTAGCACGAAACTGTCAAAGAGCAAATCCCCGAAAAGTCATAAAACGTTTTAAAAGCATGAAATCTGAGTTGGCTGTTGACAGCATCAGGCTCTGAGCTTGAACTTGGATGGCATCTTGTAGATGAGCCACCTGCCGTTCACCTCCCAACACACTTGTTTGAGCTTGCTCGCAAGAATCTCATACACTCTAATCCTCGAAACCTTGAAAACTAATGTGCGGCCCCAAGCATTAAACCTGTAAACTTCACTTAACCTTTTTATTAAATTCCAGGAACCTTAGTCTGGTCCTGGCAGCTGACCCAGGCGGAGGATTTTAATGCCCACTGGATGCCCACACATTCCTGTGTTGCATGGCTGCTGCTTGCTCTCTGTTGGTAAATGCCAAACGCATCTGGCAGAAGAGTTTTGAAAACAATTTCGACAGCCTGAAAAGGTTTCAACAATAAAACAGAACTCTTTACATGGCAAAGCCAAACAAATAACTCGGGCAAGTATAATTAAATAAATCCCGGGTTTCGGTGCAGATGGCTGCCTTTACTGTCTGTGTCTGCTGGGGTATGTTGAAGTCTCTTTATCCATGTGTGTGTGTGTGTGTGTGTGTGTGTGTGTAGAAGGCTTTTCTATATGAGACTTGGCATAGTGCATGTGGCAGGCTGTTGAAAAATGAATAAAGACAGGAGAGGGAAAAGGCAAGGCACATCCCATTGGTAGGAGAGAGAAGATAGCTGGATTGCTGACTGTCCACGGGCTAGATCTCTAGGTTACCCCAGTTGCTCCCAAGATCATTTCTTTGCACCCAGATTTTCATGTTGAGTTATCACTCACAATCTCTAAATGAACATGCCTCTTATTTTATTTAAGACACACTGGGCGCTTGCTTTTGACTTCCTGCTAGGCAATACAATATTTAGTGTTTGCTGTAACACACGCAAATGGCGAGAGAGAAAACCTAGCCTTATAAGCATGATTTCAATTAAATTTTTTTTTCTGCAAAGAACCATCTTCACTTCCAGCTTTCAAAAGCAGACATCAAGTGATGCGCATTCGTTCCATGCTGCTTTTACCGAAGCAACTCCGAGCACAGACGTCTACCAGGATCCATCAGGAGCTCTAGGCTATGGCCTCTTGGCTCTGGCCTGAGGCAAACCTGGGGGCTAAGTACTTTTCATGTGGGGGGTAAAGAATAAAGCAGAACTCATCAGGCTTCCACTGTTACTGTGATTCCAACTGGTACCCAGAAGCCTCTCCCAAGATGATCTGCTTTGACTGTTCTCTGGCTGCTGTTAAAGTGAACAGCATCATAACTTATTTGTGACCTACTTAGGAAGAACTCAGGCTGGACCACAGTGAGCCAAAGGGAGACAGGGAGGGCTAGGTAGAACAAAGAAATGTCTTCTCTTGATATAATATAATGTTACACTTTGAGTGGAAGAAAGGTTTTGCGTTCATTTGTTTGCTTGTCTTCATGAACATGAGAATGTCTTAGTTGGTTCATGTGATTCACTTCTTTTGCATGACCTTTCTGCGTTTGACTTCATAGTAACTGCATTTGTTTTTGATGCAGAGCTTTACACAAAGTAGAAGTCATTTTTTAAGTGTTTCATGCTTAATAAAATCCTGTCTTGTTTTTCTTCGGTTTGAACAAGAACTGCACCAAAAGGAACTGCTCGGTTGTTGTTAAATGCTTGAAATTCAGCTCACCAAAAGGATGCTCTTACTCCGAGCCTACTGATAATTAGCAGTGTTTTTAACTTTTGGTCTCCAGACGAAACATTTTTAACTTGACTTTGGGGGATCTAGTTACAGCTCTAGCCACCTGCAACATCGAGGGAACAGACACCTGGCATGTTTCCAGGAAGCTCTCTGACCTGCTGATGTGCTAACAG
>LOEQ01002104.1:75821-86001 GCA_001685075.1 Bramus lutescens | reverse complement strand
GTTTTGTTGTATGTAATCTTGCTATGTTAAAGTTAAAACCTTCCTTTTTATTTACACAGAAAAGGGGAGATATGTGAGGTTCCCCTCTTCATGCTGTGAATATGTTTTATTACCATTGGTTAATAAAAAAGCTGATTGGGCCTATGACAGTGAAGAAAACAGTAAAGAGTAAGGTGAGAATTTCAAGCATAGATAGAGGAGAAAAGAAGGTGGAGTCAGGGAGATGCCATGTCACTACAAACTACAATTCAGGGAGACTGGCATATCTATTACCTTAATCAATTATTATTTTATATCAGAAACATTTAAAATCTGTAGTATCCATTTTGAAATACACAGTTGTTTTGTACGGCAGGAATCATACTATGCTGCAAGACAATAGAAGCAATTCCTCTTTCTAATCATACCCCTGCACTCCACTACAAAGTATTCCTGTTCTGTCTTCTATACTCTAGCCAAGCCCTGCTAACCACTATTCTCCTGTCTAGCTGCATAAAGCCAACTTTTTAGCTTGCATATTATATACAAGAGAAACTAATGTAGTATTTCTCTTTCTGTGTGCCTGGCTTATTTCACTCAACATAATGTTCTACAGTTCTATCCAGGTTACTTCAAAGGACAGAATTACATTCCTTTTATGTCTGACTAATATTCCACTGTGTACAAATAGCACATTTTCATTCTCTGTTCTTTCCCTTACTCAATCTATTTGATTATGAGAGGATGAAAAATGAATTATTTACCATTGCATTAAGTGTTACAGTAAACATGAAAATGCAAATGTTTCTTTACCACATTGATATAATTTCCTCTGTACACATAAGCAGTTGTGGAGGAGTGAATGGCAGTTCTAGCTCTTGTGCTTTGGGGAACTGTCATACTGTGCTCCATAATGGTTATAATAATTACATTCCTCCAACAGAGCATAAAAGTTCCCTTCTCCACACCCTCCCTGACACTTTCTTCATTTTGTCTCCTTGAGGATAACCAGCATAACTGGAGTGGGCGTGAGTTCCCAATAGCGTCCATTTCCATCTCCCTGGTGATTTCTGTATGAAACTGATGGATGTTTGCACTTATTCTTCTGAAAGTGCCTGGATAATTTGCTCATTTTTAAATCAAACTTTTTGCCCTTCTTTGGGCTGGGGCTTTTATTGTTATTTTGTAGGTTTTAGTAGTTATATATTCTGAATATGACTTGCTTATTAGGTAAGTGGTTTGAAAATTTTTTCATTCAAAATACTGGGTACTGGTGTAATCTATAGATTGTGCCTTTTGCAAATTATTTTGTTTCACATAATCATATTTGTCATTTCTAGTTGTAAGAAAAAAATTAAACCAAAGTTTCTACTGTGTTTCTTTTTTTGCTTCATTCTAGAATGTTCACAGTTTCATATCTTACTTTTAAGTTTTGGTCAACATTATTCTTTAATTCCCCCCACACCCATGGTGAAAAATAGAGATCTGCTTTCAATTCAGTCTTCTGCATGAAAGCCTGTGGTGGTTTGAAAGAAAGTGGCCCCATAGGCTCAGGTTTGAGTTCTTAGGTCCTGGTGGGTGGGCTATTTGGGAAGGATCAGGAGGTGAGGCCTTGTTGGAGGAGTGTGTCATTGCATGTGGGCTTGTTGAAGGAAGGAGGTGTGTCATTGAGGGAGGCTTTGTTGGAGGAGGGGTGTCATTGGGGGAGGCCTTGTTGGAGGAGGGGTGTCATCGGGTGTGGACTTTGAGGATTCAAAAGGCTTGTACCATTCCCCTTATCTCTCTATCTTTTGCCTCCTACTTACAAATCAAGATGTGGGCTCTCCAATTTTCTGCCATCATGGACGTTGACCCTCTGAAACTGTAAGCCCACATTTAATATTTCTTTTGCAAAATTGTCATGACAATAGTGTCATATCATAGCAATAGAAAACTAGCTAAGACAATACTAGTTTTGCCAGCCCCATCCTTGAAGTGTCTTCTTCTCTAAGGTGGGCCTTTCTGTCATTACTGGAAATCAATTGACTATAGATACATGAATTTATTTCTTGATTCTCTTTTGTTTTCCATTAGTCTGTGTTTCTGTTTTTAAACTAAAACCATGAAAAGGTCTTATACTTTGATTCTGTAGTATGTTTTGAAGTCAAGTTTCATAATACTTCCAAACTCAAAGTTTGTTGACTTACTTAATTATGAGTGTTTTTTCCCTATTTCTATGAAGACTGTTATTGATATTTTGATAAGAATTGCATTGAGCCTGTGGACTACTTTGAATACTACAGACATTTTAAAACAACTAGTTCTTCCTATCTATGATTTCTTTCTATTGCTCTGTGTTCTCTCCAACTTCTTTCACCAGTGGTCTATATTTCCATTGCAGACATAGCTTACTTGGGTGGTTAAATATGTTCCTATATATCTTTCTTTTCATAACTATTATGAATAGAATTGTTCCATTCGTTGCTTTCTTGGCAATTTTATTATTGGTTTGTAAAAAAAATGCTACTGACACTCTCTTTCTCTCTCTGTCTCTCTCTGTCTCTCTCTCACACACACACACATACACACACTCTAATCATCAAAAATACATACAACTTAGGAATATTTCATCACTGCAATAAACAAACAATTAATTTAAGACCAGGCAAGAAGATAAAAGTCTTGGCTTGTGCTGAGTATAAACTATCCAGTAAACTCTACAGGCAGCATCTCCTGGTTATACACAGTATTCCACCTCTTAAGAGAACACAACCTATTATGTGAGGTCAGATACAGTCACTTAAACACTCACATTCATTCTAACCTTAAAAATTTCATGAATAGAAGAAAGAGACTACAGTTGGCTTTCTAAAGCAGTAGATCTTTTTATCAGAGAAAGCTACAAATCTGTCTGCTATAATAATTACAGTTCAAATAAAGAACTGTTGCTGATACTCTTCTTAAATGCCAACTATTTGAAATTTTAAAAATGAATTAGTGTAATTCCTGAAGTAAAGAAATATATACTTAAAGGGGATCTGAAGCAGGAGAACTGTAAGTTGAAGGCCAGTATAAACTCCAATGTCTAAACTTCCTCCATTTCACAAGCTGCTGCGTCTAAGCTTCAGTTTTTTAAACAAAGGACATTAATCAAAACACCCCTGACAACAGGGATGAAGGAGGGAGAATAAACAAATCACGAGTCAGCCCCACAATGTCTCAAGGTCAGTTCCTACAATCCCTTGCAACTTACCCAAGTATGTCCATAGATAAAATTGTAACCCAATCAAAAGTCTACTAATGTAACTGCTGCTTGTTTAACCAATTATGTTTGAGATGACCAAACCATCCCTAAAATTCCCCCTAGCTGCGTTGAAACAGAACCTGCAGGCTCCTGTCGAGGTTGTCACCATTTTGCATAGGTGAATGACCCTGCATGTGCTGGTGTTATAACAAACGCTTTGCTCTTGCATAAAAACAATGCTACTGAATTTTGCATGTTGGCATTGCATCCTGCAAATGTACTGACTCTATTTATCTGTTTATCATTCCTAACAACTGTCTTTTGGGGTCTTTAGGCTTTCCCAAGTATAAAGTCATGTTATAACCTTGATTTTTTTTCTTTCATGAATCAATTTATTTAATACATTATAATATATAGCTACCTATTTAGCAGTTCTAACTTGTACCAATAGAATAATATCCTAATTTGTTCATACCAATTTATACCATTTAGATGTTCTTTTCCGTATTCAATATACAATAATGAAACAAATGACAAATTGCTGATGCCAGTTTCTGGAAAGTACTGTCCTATTTCCTGGAGGTCCTGGGAGGTAGAGGTGCAATGTTTGAACTCAAACAATCTCACAATCTCACATATATGTAAATTTACCCTCTTCCTTTATAATCCCCACCCCTGGCTATCCCAATCTCTTAAAACTACAAGTTACCTCCATACCTATATACGCACTTCAGCTTCCTTGAGCTTATTTTTGTGAAATGTACTGTCTGTTTCTTATTTGCTGAATGTTCACACCTTTATATTAAAATACATTGATTTAAGTATAGTTCAATCCTGTTTTGTTCAATCAGAAAGTCTTTTAGTTAATTAATTTATTTTTAATAAATTAATTTATTTTTAAAATTTATTTTACATTCTAACCACAGTTCTCCCTCCCACCCCTCCTCATACCCCACCTCACCTCCCTCCAGCCCACCCCCATCTACTCCTCCCAGTGGATAAGGGCTCCCATGGGGAGTCAAGAAAGTCTGATACATTACGTTGGGGCAGGACCAAGGCCCTCCCTCATGCATTAAGGCTGAGCATGTCATCCCAACATAGAGAATGGGCTACAACAAGCTAGTTCATGCACCAGCGATAGATCCTGGTCCCACTTCTAGGGGCTCCTCAGACAGTCCAAGCTTCACAACTGTCTCCCACATATGGAGAGCCTAGTTCAGTCCCATGCAGATTCTGCAGCTATTGGTCTAGAGTTCATGAGTTTCCAAGAGTTTAATTCGGCTGTCTCTGTAGATTTCTTCATCATGACCTTGACCTCCCTTGTTCATACATTTCCTCCCCCTCTCTTTGACTGGATTCCTGGAGCTTGGCTTAATGCCTGGTTGTGGATCTCTGCATCTGGATCCATCAATTACTGGATGAAGGATCTATAATGGTAGTTGGGATAGTCACCAATTTGATTATAAAAGGCCAATTTGGAAACCCTCTCCACTATTGCTAGGAGTCTTAGCTAGTGGATTCTTGGGAATGTCCCTAGCACCAAGTTTCTCCCTAACACCATTGTGACTCTCTCTATCAAGATACCTCTTTCATCGCTCTCCCACTCCATCCCTCTCCTCCTCGACCATCCCATTACCTCATGTTCTCATCCTCCATTCCCTCCTGTTTACCACTCCCCTTGCCCCCAGTTTACCCAGGAGATTTCATCTAATTCCCCTTCCCAGGGCACCCATGCAATCCTCCTTGTTACCTAACATCTTTGGGCTGTAGATTATAGTCTGGTTATCCTTTGCTTTACATCTAGTATCCACTTATGAGTGAGGACATACCATGTTTGTCTTTCTGAGTCTGGGTTAGCTCAATTAGGATGTTTTCCCTAGTTCAATACATTTGCGTTTGAATTTCATGATGTCATTTTTTTCCTTTGCAGCTAAGTAATACTAAGTACATTGAACAAATGTACCACATTTTCTTTATCCATTCTTCAGCTTAGGGGCATCTAGCCTCCAGATTCTGGCTATTACAAATAATGCTGCTATGAACATTGTTGAACAAGTGTCCTTGTAGTATGATTGAGCATTTTGAGTATATGCTCAAGAGTGGTATCACTGTGTCTTGAGGTAGATTGATTCCCAATTTTCTGAGAAACCACAATACTTTTCATTTTTATATAAGTATTCAGACTATATACATTAATAAAGTTATATATTTATCTTTATTTACATATGTGAGCATGTCTACATGAGTTTATGTGCACTACATGTGTACAGTGCCCATGAAGGCCAGAAGAGGGCATCAGATCACTGGGAACTGAAATTATAGGCCATGGTAAATTTTCCAATGAGGGTGTTGGGAACTGAGCTAGGTAGGACAGTAAGCATTCCTAATCACTGAACCTCTCCAAATATAGCATAGAATCAACTTTAATGAACCATATTGTTGTCATCTTTTCTATCTATTCCACACCATTTTTGTTTCTCTTTTCTTTAGATCTTTGATATCCAATATTTTAAGTATGACAATGTATTACCTTCTCAGACTTTTCTGTGTATTTTATATAACTGTTTCTGAGAACTAGTATTCAAGATCAAAGATACACACTATTTAGAATGAACTGTTTCATGTTACATAAAGTTTGGGAAATTTATAGAACTGTATCAATCAAGTGCTTACTGGAGATAACACCTCACTAAAGATATTGCTGCTTCTATTTTACTTTGAATTTTACAATAAATGAAAGTAATTTTTTAAATCAGGTTAGCCATTTGAAAAATGCTGAAAGGAAAATAAAGTTTTGGGTTTCTTTATACTTGCTCAGATACTTATCATGGCCACTTTCATCCTTTTCTGTAGACCTGATTGTCTGTTTACAATCGTTTCTGAAAAATTGTGTGGTATATCTTATGCTTATGGTCTTCCAACAAAGAATGATTTCCAGTTCTTTTGATCAAAAATTACCTCTACTTTGCCTTCATCTTTGAAGAATATTTCCTGAGGGTAGATTTACTGCTTTGTTTTCATGTGGCACATTAAAATATCTTTCAATTGTCTCATAACCTACATATTTTCTGATAACAGTTCAGACATTTGTTTGTGTATTTGTCATTTTCCTGTGTGTAATGTACTCTTTCCTCAGACATTTTTTATGACAGCCTTTTTATTTTAGATTATTGGGGTAGGGATTGTTTTGGTTTATTCTTATCTATGATATACTTAGGCTTTCTTCATATATAATTTTCTATGTTCACTGATTTTCTTAAATATATTTTCTCCAAGTTGTGGATTTCATAGTCATTGTTTCCTTGAATATTTTGCCTATTTTCTTCCTTTTCATAGGGCTCCTGCAACTACCAACTTAAACCATTAAATATTGTCTCATGTGTCACAGAGCCTCTGTTAATTTATTTTTCAATGTCTTTTCATTATGAGATGACAAAGGATCTTGACAGAGTTCTCTGCTCTGATTTTTCTGTAGCATCAAACCTGTTTCCTGTGTGAGCATCTCATTTCCAACATTACCAACTTTAGTGCTTTCATGCGATAATATTTCATAGATGACCTTTCTCTGCTCAGAGTGTACATCTGTTTACTGAAATGCTTGAATTTCCTTTGCATTGTTGAACATATTTTTAGTAGTCACTTAAAAGGAGGTGTCTGCTAATTACAACATCTGCACCACTCCAGATTCTCACTGGTCATTACTGGTACTTTCTTAATTCTTTGTGGGTCTACCAGTGTGCTAATTATGCTGCAAGAAGAATGAATTATACTATCATATATTTCCATTCAATAAAGCAACCAAGTTATTGAAATATCATTTCATTCTTTTCACATGCTTTATGTTTAGTGAGGACTTACCTTTATTTTTTCTTTAGTCCTAGGATATGGCTTTTTCACTAAAATAGTCTCATCACAAAGTTATGCCTTTTCTATATCTCCATCTGATGCCTAGTTTACTCAGCAGGATGGGTGTTTACCTATTAGAAGAGCAGAAAACCACCATCCTCCAAATCTGTATGATATCTGATAGTTTTGTTCAACTCTCAGCCCCAGAAAAGCCATCTAAGATCTCACAGTTCTTTCTTGGCTATACTCAAACTAGATGTTGGGAAATAACCCTAAACTCTTTCCCACATTAATGTATGTGTTTTTCCTTCATATGATTGTCATTTCTCCAATACCTTTTCCTTTGAAATCTAATCCCTCATCATCCCAATTTTGAGACTGACTTTCGCATTAGCTGGACTGATGCTATGTTATCCTTTATCCATCACCATTATGAAGGCTCCCTTTTGTGGGAATGCCAGGTGTGTGTGGGGCTTGCTTCATGCATCTGCCTTCTTCCAAGAGTCATAGTTCTATGTCGTCAACTTCTTGAAAACACTCTTTAAATAATATTCATCCAAGCCATCTGTCCTTTGCAAGGAATCATTAAGCCTAATATCAATTACTTTGTGACGTCCAAATATGTGTTTCTATTATGTGATGTTTTTGCTAAAGGAAAGAAATTTTAATTCATGGAAACAGAAGTCTGAAAAGCTTGTAAATGCTGAGATAAACTAATGGAAGATAGGAGGCAAGAGGGAATTTGTCAGTTGAGGATTAACAAAATTGGCATCTCATTTTCTTTTAGAGACTGGAAGAGAAGGATTCCTATCCTTCCTCTTGATGGCTACCTTTCCCCTCTTTAATTTATGTTTTGGGAAATTCATACATGTATAAAATGAAATATGAATACTCCATTTCTCCATTTCAATCTTTTCCAGATTTTTCCCTAAGACATTTCCTTCCCAACTTCACATCTTCTTTCTTTTTCTTCTTTCACAATGACCCACTAACAATTAATGCCACCCATATGTCCATATGTCCCTCCCCAAGCAGCTATCAAACACCAATAACTGCTCAGTTAGGGGCAGAGCCTTAAGAGCTCCTGCCCATCCATGCTAGAGTTTTGACTGTTTGATCTTGTTTGGTCTTACACAGGCAACCATGGCTGCTGTGAATTCATGGTACAATAGTCAGGTGATGCTCAAATGAAGCATCCACAATTTTCTTCCCTACCCTTTGGTTCTTATATTATTTTTGTCTCCTCTTTTGTGCTGTTCTCTGAGCCTATGCACTCACAGTCTCTAATTCTAAGCACTATGACTAGTTATGAGTCTGTGTATTTGCTACAAAAGAAGCTTCTCTGACCAGTGCTGAAGCAGCCTGGGTCTATGGGCACAAACCTAATTATATGGATAGCAATTTAACAACATCACTAATTAGCAAAATAACAAGGATAGATTTCACCCTTGGCTCTTTGTCATCCCCAGTCATGACCTTTTACCAGGCAGGAGGCCATTCCTATGAAGAAAGAAAATCTCAGATCTCACCATAAAGCAGTCCATTATCCTATAGCATTCATACCACTGTTGCAGTGAAGGGCACATCTTACTTGGCAGAGCAGTATTGTAGCATCGAGGTCCATCACCAAGAACATTAATGTGCTGTCTCCCAGATAAGTCTGTGCAGTATCTTCTGGCACTGTGTAAGTTTCTTGACCACATATTCCTCAGTTTCCTTCCAAATAATGTGTGTGAGAAAGGGGAAGGTCATTTGGAAGAGCAGTCCCAATGTCTAATGACAAAAATAAATGAAAGAACAGGAATAGAGAAAAGTGGCAGGTTGAGGAAAAATAGGTTCAAACACCAAAAAAAGAAGGAAGCAGAAAGGAGAAAAGACAAACATGATAAGATCATAAACAAAGGCGTAACTCCTCATCCAATACTTCACAAACCCTGTCTTTTCAACAACATAAAGTGCCTTCTGTGTGCACATACAGCATAATCAAGCTCTCCAACAGAAATTGGTCTAATTGTGTCTGATGTCATGTGCACATTGTCCTGGGTCTATGCTTAGGTGGCGTCTCCGAGCTCTCAAGATCAACACAGCAATCTCGGATCCGAGTGTTTAGCTTCTCTTCCCAAAAGCTGGCTGAGTTTTTCATGACTATCTTAAAATCACAATTATAATACTACTGTCTTATTTCAAGCTTGTATCAGGAAAGTGCTTCCATGAAACTATATAATATTGAAAGACAGTAGTCTACGAACACTTCCTCATGCCACAACTGTACGAATTGCTACCTTGAAATTATTTCATCTGATCCTAAGAAGAACTTGCTATATAATGACCTGATGTGCCATGGCAAAATAGCCTGGCTAGAAGGGATTTAGGACCTTGGTGACTCTTTTGAATTAAATGTAATTAAAAACTTTCTACTTGGGTTTCATGGGATAGCACATTTCCTCATTATTTATGCCATCCTTTGTTAAACACACTGCTATTTTATATAGCAAACACTTAATTGTTATTGCAGTTTCCTGTTAGCTTAGAGCAAGATTTAACAAAATTTATCTGTAAAATGGCCAGATATTAAATAGTTTCTGATTTGTATGCCTCATGGACCTTGTCTTTCATACTCTACTTTTACAGCCTGAAAGCACCAGTGTTCTATTCTAATACAATATTTATAAACATGATCAGCTATGTTCAGCCCATGGGCTGTGGGTGCCCAACTTTGCCTTGAGTGACTTCATGTGATCAACTTCATTGGTCAGTTGTAGTACAATCTCTATGGTGAACACCAATACTTGAGAAGCATTTATGAGTCACATCTTCAGTCTCTATCGTAGTGCTTTTATTTTATCCATGAACCTTGCATGTCATTCTGGACCAGCACTCTTCCATATGCTCACACTAACTGTAGGGTTCAGTCTACTACTTAGTCTTTCACATCTGACAAACACAGCATTATGTGTTGTTCAAAGTAACTATTTAATAGTTGTGTTTTCTGTATTTATTCTAGGATGTTGAAGAATAATCTGACACTGAAAAGACAAAAATAAACTTTTCTTGCATGTAGAAATAATAAATAAAGCCGGGTGGTGGTAGTGCACGCCTTTAATCCCAGCACTTGGGAGGCAGAGGCAGGCG
>LOEQ01002104.1:61189-71869 GCA_001685075.1 Bramus lutescens | reverse complement strand
TTTTTTTTGTGGTGGTTTGGAAGAAATGCTTTCATGTAAGATTCATCTTGACAAGAACTCCTATAACAATGGTATTTCTTGGAATAGTCCAATTAAAATCTTCACATTCAGTCAACTTGCACTGCAAAAACAAAATACAATATGCAGGAGGATGGTTACTGCTTCCTTCCTGGAGTCAATGACTGAATGTTTCATGGCACCAAAATTTCCCTTTCCATCCCCAAAAGAAGCCCCAGACTTCTGAATATCAACCAAGTGTATTAAGTCTAGGTGACAAGACAGACAGGCTGGGAACTTCATGTCTCTTTTGAAGAAATATCTTAATTATAACCCACATGCTAGCTTCTGTTATTTTAATCATTACTCAGTTATTTTTAAGTTCAGAATCATGTGTTATGCTATTATTTCCATCTAGATTGTACACTCTATAAGTGTAAAGACTCTGACCAGCTTTAGTTTATCCTAACTACTCTACATCCAAGTAACTAAGGACTGTGGTTAAAATACAAGGCTTCTTACTGCAAGTTCCCATGTGTCACAATAATTCCATCAGTTCCTCACGTCTCTCAGCTTTAGGAAAGCAGCTGGTCTCCTGATTCAAGGTATCGGATCTCCAACGATGACATAAGTGGATTCATTGCTACCTTCTTTTTACCATGGATTCTTACATTCTAAACCAAACTCAGAGAGTTCCATGTCAAAGGTAGGACAAGAAACATAGTGTGCTCAGATGTAAATTATGCCATACTGGAAGCCAGCTCTGAGGGGAGAGGTGTTTTCCCTTGGTAGTTCTCCTGAGGAAGACACAGGTTACCAGTTTACCACAGGTAATGGCCAGAACCACATAATATACCATTGTCTCTAAGTCACTTCTGCCATCTCATTGCACAGGGAGTAACTTAACAGAAGAAGAAATCTGTAACAACTTGATATGTCCTTGAAATCCATGGCATGAGTCGCAGGCCATTGCTAACTATTCCTGTGTATCCCTCCAACCCTCGAGAGCCACAAAGCTTCATGGGGCTGCCAAACACCAAGTGACAATAAGTATCAGGTGGTATTTTGATTTATTTATTAGCAGAAAATGCCCCTTACCAGAGAATTTCAATCACACACCCTATGGTTCTCCTAACAGTTGCTATCATAGGGTGGACTTGGAGCAAAGTCTTCACCTGATATCTCCTTTCTTTAGAATCTTTCAGAGTCAACCCAAGGCCAGCACAATTCTGCCTGGTGATAGATTCATAAGGAAAAACAAAAGATAAAATGGAAATCTTTACGAACCACATAAATCCTTTTGAAATTTTATTACAAGATTTTCATTTTTATCAGAGAGATAGGCAGCTACAATAAGCATAGAGTAAGTATAATTTTGAAAAATGCCTTGCCAGTCATCTTGGAATTCAAGAGTTTAAGGCTAGCCAACATGAAGCCCTTGTCTTAAGAAGGAAAATCAGATAACATAGATTTAAAAAGAAAATGAAATAAAACTTTATTTATTTATTTATTTATTTATTTGTTTGTTTGTTTGTTTGTTTATTTTACCCTTTGAAGGCCTCAAACAAGGTTAGAGAGAAAAGAAAACTATCAAATGACGTTAGCAGGCTGGGACTTTTGGTCTGTCTACTCTATAAGCTGCCTTGGCATTAAATAGAATGTTTTGAGGGTGATGTAACAATCGGATTTTGACTCCACTTATGGGGTCAGGCTCAGACTGAAAACTGTTTTTCCTCTGGGGAGGGAGGCTCCAACATGCCTCTCTGCACAGACTTCACTGTAATCTGCTCCAAGGAGCCAAGTCGTCTGGCTAAGGTTTGAAGGAAATGTCTGCATCTGGTTTATTATCACTGCGCTTCCTATAGGAGTATTAGACCTGGACCCTGAAAAGGGGGTTGGGGTTAGACGGGGGGGGGCACTGCCCATGGACGATTTGTTGCCCGAGCTTTTCCCTCCTGACTCTAACCTGCAAGGGTGTCATCTAAGAAGTCTCAGAGTAAGAAACAGGGATGGGGAAACAGTTGCTTCTCAGTCATCCAAGCCCTGCAGGGACCCAGCTGAGGCACCATGGATGGATTAGTACACCGAAGACTTCCTCTTTCAAGCAGCTTAGAGAAAAGAAGTTAAGAGCATAAGACAAAAGCAGATCTTAAGATAAAAAAGAAAGAAGGAAAGAAAAAAGAAAGAAAGGGAGGGAGGGAGGGAGGGAGGGAGNGGGAGGGAAGAAAAGAACTGGAACCTGTTTCGTTCTTTTAATTTTAAAGATCATTTGAATGATTAAAAAGGAAAAGACACCTTGCTATCAACTCAAAAAATAATTTCCAACTGAAGAAACACATACACCTATCTTATACTTACATGTAAAATAAGTTCAAACTGCCCTACAAATTGTCTATGCTCTGTTATCCGTTTCCCCCAGCAACCCTTAGTGATAGCTGACTTTTACTGTCTGCATGTTCTCGCCTTTACTGAACTTAATACAGTTGGAATTATTCAGTGGTGCGCACTCCCAGCTGGCTTCTGCCACTAGTAATACCCGGTAAAGTTCCTCCTTGTCTTTTCAGGGATCTGTAGCTCATTTCTTCTTAGAGATTAAAAGTATCCCATTGCCTGGATCTATTCACTCACTGAAGGACATCGTGGTTGTTTATAAATTGGAGCAATTAGAGAAAAAAAAATGCTGCATCCCTGTGCAGGTTCTCAGTTAACAGTTATTCCTCATCTCTGGGCAAATACCAAAGAATGTTCTTTCTGTACGAGATGATTAGGAGTACCTAGAGCTTCTATAGATCATTGACTTGTTTGGCCATCATCAGAGAAGCTTCCTCCTGCAGCAGAGGGAGCAAGCACAGAGACCCACAGCCAGATAGCAAGTAGAGAGTGAGAGATACTGAAATGCACAGCCCTGAAAGGGATGTCTCCATTAATCTCTCCCCTCAGAGCCCAGGGAACCCCAGAGGAAAAAGCAGCTGAGTGTCTTTTGTGTATGTATTTCGACTTTCAGTTTAGTTTTTTATAGGATTCCTGCGTGTGTGAACCAAAGGTTCTCTGATTGCTGTGCCTTCTCTTGGCCTCTTTTCCTTCTGTATGTTTTGTCCTGTTCCGATGTGCTAGTTTTTATAGTGTACCATATCACATCATCTTATATTAATTTATAATCCCTAGAAGCCTGTTTGCTTTCTCATGACAGAAGGGAAGAGCATCTGGGAGGAAGGCAAGGAGAAGAGGAACTGGGACGAGTAGAGGGAGAGGAAACTGTAGTCAAGATACAGTGTGAGAAAAAAAATCTTTTCAATAAAAGGGGGAAATCAACTAAAGCAGTAAAAATACTAAGAAGCTTGTGAATGGCTGTTGCACTTTGAAGCTATGGGGGAACACTGTTATTTTGAAGGCAGAAATACCTTTGAGGGGCGATTGTAACTGTTTGTATTGCTAAATGAGCCAATTCTTGAACTATCTAGCTCCTGATTTCTTGCTTATCAGAAAATAAACTTCCATTGTTTCAGTGATTTGGGAAAACAATACGCTAAGTTTTACATGGAACTGCTAAATTGTCTTCCAAAGAGGCCATGCCATTGCCTACTCTCTCACTGTAAATGGGAAAGCGTTCCTATTGTCCCACATCCTCATTACAATTAAAAAGTGTTACAGAATGAGATTCTGGTCTCAGTGCGGTTACAGACATCTCAACCTTGTTTGAATCTCAATTCTTTATGGAAGCATGGCATGACCTACCTTTTCACACACTTATTAGCCATTAACACACCTTTGGTGATGTTATTTTAAGAACTTTGACTCAGTCTTTAAACTGATTTTTATTTGTTAGTTATTGTGTTGAATGAATTTTAAGTATGCAATTTGCATGAGTCCTTCATCAACCGTCCTCAGAAAATATTGTCTGGTTTTCCTCTAATAGGCCTATATTAGCTTCTTTTCTCATCAGTCTGACCAAATTCCTCACAAGCAGTCATTAGGAGAGGCTGTGTATTTCTTTCAGCTCACACCACAGCAGTGAGGAGGCATAGCTTTAGGATGGACACACACGTACACTTGGTCTCATACTTCTAGTCAGGAAGCAGAAAGAGGACAGAAAATAAGGTCAGGCTATAAAACGTCAAGGCCCAACCCAGGGACGTACTTCCTGAAGCAGTGACCTCCTGCCTGAAAGTCTTCTACCACCTGGGTGTTCAAAGACCTGAGACTACAGGGAGCACCTTCTATTTTAAACCACAACAAGATGTTATGCGCATATTTGTACAGACTTATTTCATTTGAGGGTGTGCTAATGAATGTGACACGTGTTGTATTTTTCAAAGGGATTTATTTATTTGTTGTTTTTATGTGTGTTTGCCTGCATGAGTTTATGTGTACCAGACATGTGCCAGAGACTATGGAGGCCATATGGATGATAGTCTTTGAATACAGGTCCCATGCAATAGCAGCCAGTACTCTTAATGGCCGAACAATACCTCCAAACTCTGCATTGTGTTTTTAATTACATGTATTATGTTTTTTTCTGTAAACTAACCCTTGGATCCTATAAATTTTGTTATAATTACTTACTATTTCAGTGCATTTCTGTGTGCTGTTTTTATTTTTCCCAGACAGCCATTGGAACTCAGTATGCAAAGCAGGATGACCTCAGAGCCATGGCAATAATCAGGCCTCAGCCTCCTAAGTGCTGCAGATTCAGACACTAGCATACATGTTCTGCTTCTGGTGACCACACAATAGCTGTAACTCGAAGGGCAGTGTTGTAAAGGAAGGGGAAAGATGGGTATACCCACTCTTCTTAAATCTCACCCTAGTAGAAAAATCTAGTTTCTTACCATGAAACACTACTTTAGCTCTTGAAATACTTGTGATGTTTCTTATCATGCGCTAGTTCCTTTCGTAGTTTGCAGTTTTTTAATGTATGAATTGAGCCTTTTTTTCCAAAATTTTCCTACATTGTATTAAATTAATGTATGTTATTAAGAAAATACATTCTTTTCTTGGCTTTAAGAGAGTCCCAGAAGAATGAGAGGACTCTCTGGCAAGTGTCTTTTGGCTATATCTTAACATGACAGACAGAATCTTCAGGACACAAGCAAGTGTAGGAGAGAGACTGCACATGGCAAGACAGGAAGCCAAAACCTGTGGTCCTGGCAAAACTGCCGTAATCCATCTGAAATCATACACTCAATTCCCTAATGACTTCCCACTAGACTCCACTTCTAAAATATCCTACTTCCTCTTAATAATTTCACACTAGGAAAAAAACACCCAACACAAGAACATATCCAACCATACCATGGTCTATTCATATGAAAGTCTGATTATTCATAAAAGTACAAAAAGTAATTTTAGCATTTTGAACAGTCCTAACACACATGTGACAAACCCATTTGGTCATAGCATAAAATCTTTAGATAATATTAGACTCAGTTTGCTAGTATATTGCTCTAAGTTTTAGTATTTATATTAAGGAGAGATCTGTGTTTTTAATCTAATATCTTTTTATTTCTTTGAATGTCAGTGCAATTCTCCTGTCATAGAATGAGTTTGGAAGTAATCTCCTTTAAATGGATTATGTGATAGAGGTTATAGAAATTAGTACAAATATTTTCTCAAATGGTTGATGAATTTACCAATAAATCTATCAGGGCCTGGTGATTTTTGTTCCAGAAAAATATTAGTAAATATTTATTATATTTCTTTTTCATTTTGTTTTTGGTAGGTAGAGTCTCATTGAAGCCCAGGGTGGACTGTAATTTACTCTGTCACACACGGGTAGTCTCAAAGTCATACCAGATTTCCTATCTCAACCTCTTAAGTAAAGGAATTACCAGCACAAACTGCTATATCTGAATATAATTGTTTCTACTTTCTAAGTTCATATATGCCAGTTCAAATTGTTTATTTCTTGTGAGAAAGCTTGCAGATTGTGACTTCTGTGAAACTGATCTTTTTTATCTACATCATCATTTGCAAGCATAGAGTTGCTCATAATATTCCTTTATTATGGTTTTAATGATTTGTAGTCTTGGCTCCTCTTTCACTTCAGATATTAGTTACCAATATGGTTTTTCTCTCTCATTAGCTTGACTATCAATTTTCTCAGTTCCTTCAAAGAACTTGACTTTTGTTTTGTGGATTTCTACCTTGAGAAAAATCAATAATTTTTATTTTCAATTTTTGCTCTAATTTCTATCCTTCTATTTAGTTAGAATTAAGTTTGGTCTTCTTTTTCTAGCTTCATAGGATAGAAGCTCAAATTACATTTTTAACTAATTCTTTTTTATTATTATTGCATGCATCCCAAAGGAAGTCTGGGAAAGTATAACCTGACCCAAACAAGAACAAGTTTCTGACAACAGCCAGTTCTTTCCCCCAGCATCATAAAGGGAAAGACATAGGAAGACAGGAAGACTGAAGCAGATTTTTGTTTTTCATGCCAGTACAGTACTACAGAAATACCCGTGTTCCCAAAAGCATCTGCAGAAAAAGGCTGAAAGGAAGTCCAGTATCCCAGCATCCTTACCATGATGCCATCTCCTGACAGGATGACATCAGGATAGACTAAACAGTTTCTCATCCTTTCTGAGTAGCGATGCAATATGCCAGTGGCTATCACGCGGAAATCCAGACTCCTCCCATACCCGGTTCACCAGTAGACAAGTGCCTACCAGTCACTCTCCCAGTTAGCTGGGTGGAGCAGAGTCAAAGAAGGCATCCTCTAGATTCAGGACTCTCAGCACTGTGTCTGCTGTGGCAAGGCCATCTGTGCCTGGGATCAGTGGAAGGGTAGGAGCTGTGAGTCTCTTATCCATCCCCAACCTTCCGCTGGCCCACATGAGTGTCAACAAATGCTGAGTGGCAAACTGAAAAGAAATACCCAAATCTACAATTATAGTTAGAAATGTCCCTCATCCTTTACTCAATCAGTCATAAAACAGGTAGGTTTTAAAATGATATCTATAGAACTCAAATAGCAGCAGCCAACAAGATATAATTAAGTTCTATGTTAAACTCTACCTGAGAGAGGGATCCCTTTCAACTACATCTAAGATAAGCTATAGGCTGAGATATAACATGAAATTCAATTTTTTTGAAATTCAATAAATTCCAAAGAAATGAAATAATATATTTTGCCTCAACCTACCCAATTTATATTTTATTCAAGGACTCTTACATAGTATTCCCTAGAAACATTAGAGGCAAGACAAGTGAGCTGCAAATGGCCATTCACTTCTCTAAACATGGCCAGGCTCAGGTACTTATGACCTGGTAAAATCTAAGGACAGAAAAGGAGTAGTGACAGAAATTCTTAGACTCTGTCTTTCAATGAGTGGAAGCAGTGACCATTTTGTGGCTGAAGAAAGCTCCAACCGTCCCTCCATATTGAGTGAAGGTGTGTACCCTGCTGTAGAATGACAACAGTGAGCCAAGGAGACTCTTTGTAGGCACACAGACCCAAAGTTGGAACAAAATGACAGCTTTTTGTAGGGCATGTGCTGAAATCTTCTGAAGACTCTACAGAATAGAACTTAACTCTATGCACAATTAAGCCCAAAGCTAGCTCCATAAAAATATTCCATCTCAAACTCCCTTCTGGTACTATGATGTAGCCAGGCATGTTGGTGAGGCCTCACTCAAGAGGATGAAGCAGGAGGCTCATAATTTTGAGCCTAGCTTGCGTTATTGGAAAGACACAGTCACACACATAGACAAAATAAAATAAAACAAAAAGGTAAAAGAAAAAAATGGGCCAGCCTATGGTTGGAGATATGGCGTCCCTCCATCAACAACTGAAAGGAAAACTGATTGATTAGTAAGAATACAGAAAATCTGAACAAGAATATCAAAATGTACCCTGACTAACTTTTATAGAACATAGTATACAACAGCAGAAAATCATACATTCTTATCAGCACAAGTCATCAGCTAAACAATTAAATCCACAACGCATTGAAAATAACCAAAATGGTAGAATGGGTTCTGCTGTCAGAGCAGCATTGTTGGGATTCAATAACACAATCAGAAAATCTCTGAATATTCCAAAATGAAACCAACTTCTAAATAACTCAAGGGTCAGAGAAGACATCTCAAAGGAAACAGGAAGCCTATTCAATCTTATTAGCCTTTATATCTTTCTAAGTGGGAAGAAGATCACTGGATCATTTCAGAGAGCAGATTAATGAGTGGAACATAAAGGAAGGCTCAAGATACCTGACCCACCCACAACTAAGACAAAAATTACTGAGCAGTTAACATGACTCAATCGTGTCACAGGCTTGAAACTTCAAAAAAAATAGAAAATTATTTGGAAATCCATTTCAACACCGAAAACAGAAATAACAACCCATGCAGCATCCTTGTGAAGGTTGAGTGCAGTGCTTTCAAAGCATCCACCAAGCACAGGGTTTGACCCATTCCACAGATGCTCAGCAAGAGCCGGGAGAATGAGACTGTACCTTGGAGATATTAGAAACAAACTGTGTGACTTTGCCTAGTGCCAACCCAACGAAGAAAAAGGAATATATTATTTACATGAAGGGCTTTTGAGTCTATACCTACCTAGACCATAAGAGGCCTTTTTAAAGAATAGCTAAAGGAATTTTTTCAATAAACAAATAGCCTTTGGCAGGAGATAGGAGTCAGAAAAAAAACACAAGAAAGAGGCTTGTGTTCATATTCTTGCGCCTGCTCTCTTAACCAGTGTGTTCAGCTGCTCAAACAAATAGCATTTCAAAACCGTTGCTATTTACAGCCATAGCCTAAAGCACAAAGATCAGACTAAGCATCTGATTAAACTAAGTTTTAGAAAGAATGACAAAATAATTGGTAAAAACATTTCAACTTGGGTATGTAAAACAGAAAAAAACAAAGTAACAAATGCTCAAAGCACAATGGATTGGGAGAACAACACCGTCTCTTCTCATGGGCATTTCTCTAGGATTCATATCTTGGCTGAGTGACAAAAACCTGTCCATCAGCTACAAGCCTGAGCCTATCAGCCTTACAAATCAGAGTTAATAAAAGTCAATCAGAGATGGTTTAACTTGCTTGCTACTGCCTGAAGCAGGATCCAGTCTCCCTGTCTGTCACCCACTCTGGAAACACTTTTCTCGGGCTGCCTATAAATTTTTGAAAATTTACTCATTTATATTTTGGTAGACAGGAAAAGGTCATCTCTATAAATATACGTCTGGCCAACACAGGTGAATATGAAACCCCTACAGGTAAATGCATAATTAGGAACATCATCTCTTTCACTTACAGACCCATATGAAAAAGCATCTTTTGGAAACCACTACAAACTAGAAGATCAGCCCTTTAAAATCTTGGCCTATACATACGTGTCTCTAAGTAAAAAGGGCACTGACCTCCACTTGTACACTAGCTCATGACATTTGCAATAAATTAGATGTGTTGAGATGTAGCCACTGCCCAAATCCATTTGATAATGCCCACCAAGATTAAGATGCTGGTTTTAAAATGGCAAACCACTAGAGCAATTGTTGATTTTGTCCAACCTAAATCTTTGACTACTATAACAACAGCAGCAGAACTTTCTACCTCAGCCCAGAGTTCCCTGCAATTAGGCATATGTCTACCAAATGGCCTGAAGGGTGTCTCAGAAATACTCGGGGGAGGGGGGGGAGCATGAGTCTGGGAGAGGCTACTTCAACAACTATGCATCAGAAACCAACTCTCGCCCAACCATAAGACCCTCTGTTGGGGCATCAAAAACAAATTTAGAGATCATGAAAGAAAAAAAAAGCCTGAGTCATCTTCTCATTCATTTATTCAGCAAACAATGAATGAGAACGATGCATCTTCTAAATCTGTGATTTTAACAGCAATAGTATGAAAGCCACACAGATTGTTTCAGATTTTATTAAGTGTCTATTAATTTAAATATGTATAGAATATAAAGTTAGTTGTATCTTAAAAAGCAAAAAAGAATTGGCACAATTAACTTTATATAGTATTTAGTTCAATTCCCTATGCCCAAATATTATCTCATTGAGTAACCAAAATAAAAGTTCCTTAAAGGCAAATCCTACTTTATAGCTCATATCAGTCATTTTTGAAATCCTCATATCCTTATGTGGCTAGTGGCTCTCATGTTGAGCAGTAAGGATCTACAGACAAAGGTACAAGAACAAAACAAATACCTGCACTGGTGGATTTGACTGTTGTAGGAAAGACAGGAAATGGGAAAATAAAAATGAAAAGTCAGGTTGTTACCCAATAGACCGAAAGTGATCTGGTTCCAGCAGTCTCTCTCACATCATCACCACCATTACCATCATCACCACCATCATCAATGTCATCAGCATCAACATCACCACCACCACCATGACCTACACCACCACTGCCAGCCCGTGATTCTCAATGTTCCTTGTCCTCTCTGGACTCCTAACCTGCTCTTCACTGACTAAATCTTCCACACCCATGGAGAGGATTTTCATTCACACAGAACAATCTTCCCATATAATATAAGACATTAAATATAGCAAAACTTTAGAGAATGTATTGTATGTATAGCTATAGATACCTAGATGCCCCTCAATGGAAGAATGGATAAGGAAGGTGTGGAATATATATGCATTAGAGTACTACTCAGCGGTAAAAAAACAATGACATCTTGAATTTTGCATGCAAATGGATGGAAATAGAAAACACTATCCTGAG
>LOEQ01002104.1:36546-59486 GCA_001685075.1 Bramus lutescens | reverse complement strand
ATGATTTCTACTTTTATTGTCATGCTTTGAAAGTCCCTTTCTCAAACTCTGCAAATGAATCCCCCCCCCTCCGGTCTTTGCAGCGTCCCTGGCAGAAGAGGCCCTGGCCATTGCCTTTCCTATACCATTCACTTCCAGCAGAGAGCAGAGGAGATATTTGTCTGAAGGTTTTATCCTCCTCTTGCTTCAACCCTCTTCCTCCGTCCCCCAAATCCTACGGCATCTTCGAGCAGGCTAAACTCCTCTATGTCACTTCCGGATCCGGACCCCCAAAGCGTTATGACTTCCAGCGCACCTGCGTCAGTCCAGGCTTGCGAAGATAGTAGGGAAAGGTTCCGAAGAGCAATAGAGATGGAGAGAAGAGAAACAAATTGATAACCAGGTGTCTTACTATGAGTTCTGGTTCTCCTCTGTGGACCTACTTCTTACAAGCTGAGTGGTGACACCGGGACCCTCGGGCTAACATTTCTCATGGTAGCTGTGATACAAATCTTTCCATTTACTCTTCAAAGAAACATATTCGAAAGCACAGAAAGAAAAGCACCTCGTCTGACCAAGTTATGAGTTTTCGGCATAAGTAAGACTTAAGGGAGAAAGGAAAGTTTAACCTTCTGCCATGGATTATATGGTGAGTAAGAAAACTTCTCAGCTACTCAGAAAATATTTACCAAGGAGGAAAACTCATTAAACCTTATTAATTCTATATATGGCAATCTTTAAGCAAGAAATTTCTTCTAATTTAGAAATATCACAACTAGGAGAGTTGGATGTTTTGTTTTTTTTTTTTTTTACCTGAATGAGAAATAACAATTCACCAGGCTGAGACTCATTGGGAAAATATTAAGCTTTTCTTTATGCTGCACCCCGTGAATAATGAACCCGCTCCACTGGACATGAACTTATTTGGGGCTTGAATTTATTAGAGCATTTTCTGTGGGTGGGATTCCAGGCCAGAATTTATCTATTGGTTACTGAATATGAAAGTTGGCTTTCTTTGTTGGGTATGGGAACTGCCACCTCTTCTAAATACAGAACAGATTTTCCAGTTCGTTTTGCAGAAATGGCTTCCATGGGATTTGATGGCACAAGAATCATTCATTAATGTAATTGTCTTCTCCTGAGAAATTATCCTTAATGCTAGCAATGTGAAGAGACTATCTTGTCAAACATGAATTGCTGAAAAGGAGAGTTTCCCTGAAATTCCAGCCACTTGATATCTTAATGCACAATTTTTTATAAATTTTAGAAATTGATAGGGGGCATTCAACAACAAATGTAATTAGCTTGGGACTTTATTTACCACAGAATTCCACTCACTGCTTAAATACAACAATAAACAGGAATAAGAAAATGTCATCAGAAATGACCATCTTTGATATAATGACTATTACTCAGTGCTCACTGGAAGATTTAAGATAGTTCTATTTAATACTTTCCATTCTATAATCTAAGAGTATCTTGCTATAGGAGAAAGAAAAGGAAGTTAGCGAAATTGAATTACATTATAAAAACCTAAGACTGATTTCCATGCTGATGCTTATATTTTGATTTACTATTTAACTTTCTTGTTTGTTTTTGAAGTGAGTCTCAAAGAGAAGTGAAAGTAAAATTTTCTCACTTTTTGTGTATCTTTTATGGGTGAAAATGTACATTTTCCTATTTTTACTGAAAATATTGGATAAAGCTTAGATGTTTTCACTCAGAAAACAGCAGACTGGCAACCTTCTTATCTAAGCATTCCTTTGTGGTGTCCCAGACTCCATATTTACTACTTGTAGCAATTTCCCTAATCTTCTGCTTTTTCTGAGGTGATTCCATGCTGCATTTTCAGGTCTGGGAATTGGTCCCAAATCAAGGAAAGAACATTTTTTGTTGCCACAGAAAATGGGAAGAAGGTATTTGATCATGTGCTCCTTAAAACACTTTCAGGGGTGGAGAACACAAGTGTGTCCCAGGATGGTTCCACCCAGAATGGTTCCACTAACCTTGGCATTTCCATTCCTTCTCCTCCTGTGAGAAACAGACCACACCCTGAAAAGTTATTTTACTTATCAATTGATTGACTAATGGGAAAATATACTTTCAAGTTGGGTGCCTTGTGTCTCAGGCTTCTAAACACCCTGTACCTCAGTGTATCTCTCAAAGCTGCCATCACCTGGTCATAAACAAATGTCATCATTCTGTCTGGAAATGTCCTCAGAATGAAGTCAAATCTAAACACAAGGCCATCCAGAGCAATGATATTCCATGGCTGGGGGTCAAGCTCAGAGGACTGATGTAAACACACAGCAGGGGAGGGGATGAATGCTCTTCAGGAAGCGTGGGCTCATTTCATAGAGCCCACGCGGCTGTTTTATGTTACTGTCCTCATCCTACTCCATCCTGCTTCTGAGGAGTAACTAGGAACAGCAGTGAGGGCCGTAACACATCATTCGGGCTCACGTTGATTTAGTGCTGAGGTAAATGTCCTACACCGGTTTTCAAAGCGTTCCCCAATCTAATCCTTGCAGATGAGACAGAATTCAACCTAAGGTTCTGTTATTAGGAAGACATAGATCCAGAATTCAATCCAAAGTCCTATGGCTTCAGGGTGCTCATCTAGAAAGGACAAAAACATAAAGCAGTTTGTCAGTTATTATCCTACCTACAGGTGGCCACAGAAAAAGTAGCAAAGGTAATATCTTGACTTCATTGTAGAAAAAAATTCCCATTATTTTTAAAACACAAGTCATTATTTGAAAATCTCTTAGACGATACAGTAAGTAGAAGAAAATAAACATGAGAGAGATGTGTACTTTAGCTTTCCATTTCTGAGAAAGAAACGACTGAGAACATCAACTTATAGGGCAGAAAGATGAGTTTGTTTTGAGGGATACTTTCAGAGGATTCAGTCTCTGGTTAGCTGGCTGTGTTGCTTTGGGGTCTGTGACTGAACTGCATGCATATCATGGTGGGGAAAGCAATGTGGAACACAGCTGCCCACCTTGGGCAGACCAAAACCAAGAGGGAGGATGGGAAAACAAATGGGGTAGCAGTATTGCCTTCAAGAACATGTACCCCATGACTTCCCACCTGGCCCCTCTTCCTGAGGATTCTACTAATTCCCATCAGCACCACATGCTGTCAAATAAACCTTGATCACATGACCTTTAGAGGCACTTAATATTCAAAGAACAGGTAACAGCTCCGCATTTGTGACACCTGTCATGTCAGGGTCTATGCTACTACCTCCCATTCATTAGAGTCTGAACCATCTCCACAGTTCTTGCAGCAGGTACTGAGTTACTGTCTCCATTTTATAGGCGGAGAATCTGCGGCTTGAATACATTTCTGAGACCTGTTACACTTCAATATTTAATACAAAATTTCTGCCAGTTGGCTATCACATTGCCTCTGTGAAAAAAACTAAAAGGCATAATTATTTAAGCTCTAACTTCCTCCAGCTATCTTTGTCTTTACCCGTCGATTTCATAAAATGAGATGGTTTTAGCAACTTGTTTCCATGGTGACACATTCAAGGAAAGGAGGTTGCCCAACAGTCCACATCTCCCAGTGCTTCTCAGTGGCAAAGAAACAAAAGACTGACCTTGTGGGTGATGTAGTCCCACAACATCAGGTATAAGAGAAACATTCATGGGAAGGATGAGGCTTGAGCAACAGAACAATCCAGCAATCACTTTCTCTACTGATTGAAAATGGGTTCCAGCAAGACACGTTTTATGTGGTGCCTGACACTTACCTAGAAGCAGTGAAAATGATGTGGGGGAAAAGCTCCTGAGCCTCATGTGTAGAAATGAAGAGAGCATGAGAATATAATAAATGATAATAACAATTCCAAGAATCAGTTCTGACTGTGTGTTCCACATGTATATTCACTGTGATTAGATACCATCTAAGTGTGGGTGGGATGCATCCTCCCATCAGGCCCTGCTTCTTGCTTACTTATAAACCTGAGTCAGCCTGGCTCGGGGAGGGAATGGTTCTGAACACTGCCTGCCTCTCCCACAGAATCTGGGAGAAGACAAGCATCTTAAATTTGGGATTAATCATTGTTAGTGAAATCATTTCCTAAGAACATTTTCATTTCTTCGGGTCTCTGTGTTCCCACTGACTTCATTTTTCCTATTGCAGATTCTCTGATAAAGGGCTTCATGTCAACCTGGAGCACAGGAGCATAGTGACATAAGACTATTCTGACTTACGGGTTCCATTAGCTCATCTTGATTTTAATGAATCAAGAGACTTTTAATATTTAAAAAAAAAATAGTTGGGTTGCTTTTGTGCAAGGTTGAGGTGAATTAAGACCGGAGCCTTCTATTTATTAAATGCACTTTATGAAAATATGGTTTGAGGTCTAAAGTATCTGGATAATTCTCCTTATTTCCTTTACTGCTCACCGAGATGATTTGGTCATACATTATAAACCCCAGCCCAGCCCTCGATATTTTGACTTGAGCCAGCTCTCCAAAGCCAGAGTGAAAGAAAGCAGAGATAAGTATCTGGGTGGCTCTGCCCTTCACCTTGCCTGCAATTTTCTGCTTCCTTTTTAGTGTGGAGAATGAGCATGTGGAGCAAGAGGGGTACTGTATAGGTCTGATGTCTATAAGAAAATCATTCTCAGTCACACTAGCGTGGGATATCTGGGAAAGCAGTTAATCTGATGGAGATAGAAGTTGGCCATTTGGCAATACCTAGCCAAGACAAAACTACACATGATCTACGACTCAGAAGTCCTTTCACATTTAACTTTATTTATTTACGTGTATGTGCCCCAGGGGTACCATTTATACATAGAAATGAAGAGACATGGCTATAATTCAAATGTAACCATTCAACGAAATACTATACAACCACAACTAGTTCTATTTGCACTGTTATTGACAACTCCTAGCATATAGTGTAATGGAGCAAGCAAAATGACAAAGGATTGATCTCCAAAATGTTTTAAAGCTGAGCATGCTTGGTTCATGTGCCTATAATCTCCAGCTGGTTGGCAGAAGGAACAGAGTTGAAGGTGACCAGCCTGGGCTATGTGAGATCTTGTCTCAAAATATACCCTATCCCCAAAAATTTAAAGTAGTAACATTTATAAAATAGTATTGTTGTTTATAGTTATGAAATATATGCAGCAAAAATAAGGCATAAAAATAAAATATTTATGTGCATGATTTCATGAGAGTCGTTCCATTTGCAGAGAACGAGAATGGGAAAGAACAGAGAAGGGTTGCCGAGGCATCCTCTACAGCATCTATAAAATTTATTTCTTTAAAACACATACCCATCTGAAGTACTATGTTCAGATTTGATAAAGTTGTGTTATGGGTCCATGGATTTTTATTATAATTATTCTCTATACTTGTCTGCATGTTTGAAATATTTCATTATAAAATATATATTTTTAAATCATCCAAGTACGAGAGTATTTCTCAGAGGAATCACCAAAGCAAAGAAAATAAAACACCCCATTCAACTTCTTTCCCTCTAAGAACCATGAATCGTGGTGCAAAGAGTCTTTTGTATTTATGAGAGGGATCCTTCGAAAGGATGCCTCGCACTTACAAGTGTGTATCCTTGCAAATATCAGTGCTCATTCATCCTGGATTACAGACAAGGGTATCCCACTTTGGATTTGGCACAAGCTTGTGGTCCCTAAAGTATTAAGGTTTTCTCTGCTTAACATTTTATTGCTTAACAGGAATAATTCAGGAATTCAGAGATAGGATCACCCAGTTAGCTCTGGGTATTGCTCCACCCTTAGGACACAACAAAGGTAACTGTGGAAATGATTGATGGAAGGCGTGAACCCTCAGCATTGTTGCATTGTTTATCGTCCTCGTAAGGCCACAGCCATCAGAACACATGTGTACACTTTTCCCTTAAAAGTCTTTGGAGGGGTTTGTGTGAAACAATGATCTGTTGAATTTAATTCACAGATCAAAGAGGAAGGAAATTAACCAACACAGTAAATTGATTATTTCATGGGTGACATAACCAAGGCAATGATTTATCTTAATAAAGAGCAACTTCCCTCTAGTCCTTAACTGAATTCTAGCCAATGCAATAATACTCGGCTGTTAATGACTTTGATGTTGATGTGGAAAAGTGAATGACTGCATAATCACTGAAATGGGACCTCATCACAGTTGGAAACGTTTAAGCCAAATCATTTTGGACTGTGAAAAGAGCCCTGAGTGGTGGATATTGGCTGGGTACCAGATCTTCAGTCTTAACTAAACAGGGCCTGAAAACTTTATCATATCGCAACGGCTCTGGCTGGACTCGGACTCTGACAGCTCTCAGAGACTGGAGTAGAACGCACATGTCTGTAGCTTCATGGATGAAAAAAAAGAATTCCAGGGCTTAGAGCACTGATAATAAATACATGTCTCTCAGCATTGAGCTGGGATGGATGTAATTAGTTACATCCATCTTTGGGAAGGGGAATACAAGAAAGGAAACAGAAGTCAACTTAAGAAAAAAATTGAACCAAAAGCTTATTTTTATACCCATGTTACTAAATATGGCTAAGGGCTTGCAAGACAGCATTAGTCATAGATGGCGGCCTCCACCTCCTCCCCTCCTCCACCCTCATCACTAAATAACAAAATGAGCTAAAGTTAGCCCTTCTCTCAAGTCAGCACACTTGATTCTTATTGTTTGAGTTACAGTTGAGAAGGCTGTGAGGCGAGGGTGGAACCTTAGGAACACAGAGGACTCCCTGGTGCCCGGATTTTTTACTTCCTAGTGGGAGAAGAAAAACAGTGCTGGTCTCACCCCAGTCTCCAGTGGTCAACCCAATAGATTTCCTCCTGTTCTCAAATCTAATCAGATCCTAGATAACATCAGCTTCCTAGAGTTAAATTATTGCATCCGTGTATTATAATGTAAGTCTTCAGCAAGCCTCTCCAGCATGCCCCATTCTTTCCCCTAGCTCCCAGCATGCCTCCCTCCACCTCGCCACTGTCCCCAGATGCCCCTAAGCAGAAGTTCCAGGGAGCTTTCAAGAAAGTCTTGTCCAAGCTTTGAAGCCACAGTCTGGTGACCCATACCTACTGGTAAGAGAGCTATAGGCATTTAAATGCCGCAAAGTCCCCAGGCTTCAGAAATTCGACATGCCAGATCTGAGCATTAAAATACAGGAGGAAAAAAATCTTTGTTTGGGGCAAAGAATCGTTCAACTCTTCATGTGGGCCCGTAGCTGGGGCTGTCTTCAAGCTCAACACTGAAAATACAGGTGGCTGGAGCAGGGAGTCCTCTGTGTGGTGCCTGTGGCCTTGCCGGGAACAACCTCTTTGTTTTCTAATCCAAGCCTTCATCACTAACTCCCAAGGAACCCTTCCCTCGCAAGGTATCCAGCGTGATATATCAGGCAACTTTGCTCAGCATATGAATGACCCTAGACGCTTTCATTTCTATCAGCCATGTCTTGGGTGGGATGATCTGCAAGAGCCTCCATCAGCCCTCTCCTTTTCAGTCCCCCTTTGGTGCTCTCCAAAGCATCCCTTCAATCACACAGCCAAGCCTTTCGCTTTATTCCCTCTTCGAAAATTCAATCTGAATCCAAGGGCTTTTAATTCCTAGCCACATTTTACAAGCCCGGACTTTCAGGGATATATGTTATGAAAGCACTGAGAGGAAAGTCTTTCTTGTCATCAAAACCATAATAATTATGTGTCAAAGATAATTACTGCTTGGTGTGGAGTACGTCTAATACCAAGTGACAGAGAAAGTAGTCTACCGGCAGACAAGGGTAACTGCCGGCTGGCTGAAATCTGAGATAAAATTAACCACCGGGCTCAAGCGCTCTGCCCACTGGAATTTCACCAGATAAATGCTAACTCCGCCTCCCCACATTTTTTTTAATCAATGGTTAGTCTGTTTGTTGTTGGGAAATTTCTAAAAGGTACATTTATCTGTACATCCATGAACATAATAATATTCTCGGACAGTGGTGGAACACTAGATTTCAAAGGCCTGTGCTGCCCTGGGAAAGATTGCGAGAGTAGGCGCCTGGCGAATGCATTGGCTGAGGATGCAGCTGAAGACTGGAGAAATAAGGTAGAGAGGGTTTCGTAGCCACACCGGGATTTCTAATCAGAGCACCATCTGGGAACCTGACACCTGGGAAGAAAGGGTTAGTTAGCAAGATACGGGAGATGGACCACCGAGATTGGAACAAAGGAAGGTCACAGATGGCACCAAAGTAAAGACTGATGTACTCTGAGAAAAGTCTCCTCCCTAAAGCGGATGGGCATCGTATAAGATGCTATGCACGGTGCTGGGGCCAGCTCAGGGTCTAAACACTTTGCGGCATGAACATGAGGCCCCGAGTTTGGATCCAGAAAACCTATGTAGAAGCCAGGTGTGGCAAGCCTACGACTCCAGTCTTAAGGAAGAAGCGACAAAAGGATCCTTGGGGCTTCTAGCGAGCCAGTCTAGCTCATAGCTCCAGGTTCAATGAGAGGAACTATCTGAGAAAATAATGTGGAGAAGCAATTTAGGAAGACAGTCAATATCAATCTCTGGGCACCATATGCACACACACACACACACACACACACACACTGTACTCCATGCAAGAGAATCCTGCTCAGACTTTCCTTCTGAGCATCTTTCTCACTGAGGATGATGCCCATTTTGAGGGTTTCGCTGGCTCTCCTGAGTCCTTTAAACCAGCTATACTGGGGAAAAAAACAAAACAAAACAAAACAAAAAAAAAAAACAACTAACTTGAGCCCAGAAAAGAGAGGTGCAGGTTGCCATTAGGCAAAGCTGTGTAGTTCACACATATCAGGTAGGGGTACATCTGAGTATTGACTATGTCATCATCAGCAGAGGTAGCACCCAAAAGGTCAGGAAAGGTCAGAGCTACTGTAAACTGTCCCCTGATTAAACAAACTCACTAAGCCTTCCAGACACTAATCACTCTCCTACCTTTGTACAATAAGTGGCTGCTGTGCAATTGGGACCCAGGAGCACAAATGCAGAGGTTGAAGAGCATTGTTTGTGGCCCTCTGAGTGTCCAAGAGCCCTGCTGATCTCCTACTGGCAGCATTGGTCGTTGTGAAGATTAAGCAGAAAGCCATCAGATCATTTTTCCTATGGCCTTAAAGAGTGAATTTGGTGGAGAGTTGTGAGTTTATGTGCGTCTCCTTAGGAAACCTTTCTCTTGGTTAGCATTGCACACCTGAATTTCCAGCACGAGGGAGACAGAGGCAAGAGCACTAGACTTTGAGATTAGTCTGTGCTTTCTAGAGAGATCCAGTCTCAAAAGTAAGAAAGAGGAAACACTTGCTACCAATTAATTGAAACAGGCTATTTGGCAAGGTGAGAAAATAGCACAGGCCACCAAGTGCTTGTCATGCAAGCATCAAGACTTGAGGTCAGTTCCCAGAAGCGTGGAAAAAGGCAAGCATGGTGGTACATATTTGCAATGCCAGTTAGTGCTGGAGAAATGAAACTAGTCAGATCCCTAGAGGGGCTCATTGACCAACCTTTCTAGGTTAATTGCTCAGCTCCAGGTACCAGTACAAGGCCCTGTCTAAAAATAAAATTTAAAGGTAAATGGAGGACCCCTCAGGACTGCAAGTTGACATTTGATAGGCATACACACACATACAATACACATACACACATGCTGCACATACACAGATACACACAGCACACACACACAAAGACATGTATACAGACACACAGTCAGATACCCACCCCCCCACACACAAACATACACAAGCATGCACAAACAAGAAATAAGTCATTTTGATGTCATGCTAAATTGCTTCTGTTCTACATCAAGTCCACAGGAATTCCTTTGGAACCACATAGATTAAATTCTTAAAAAGGAGGAAAAGACTAAAGTTGGCAAAGGTATGAGTCAGACAATAATTTAAATGATCTTAAGCACATATACCTAATAATAATGAAGTTTCTAAGAGATGTCTGGCTCTAGGAGTTAAAATAATTAATGCCAAAAATCTCCAGTTGATGATCATTTATTTTCTTAGGAAACACCACTTCATCCTGCCAAGCTAATGCAGAGCCTCACAGATTTTATGCAATACAAAGTGTATCAGTGAAAGAAAGAAAGAAAGGAAGGAAGGAAGGAAGGAAGGAAGGGGAAGGGAAGGAGGGAAGGAGAGAGGGAGGGAAAAGGAAAGAAAAGAAAAGAAAAGAAAGGGAAAGAAAAGAATAAGAGAAAAGAAAAGCATTCCTCTCTAGAAAGAAACCCTATGTCCTTTGTGCCTAAATCCTAAGCCAGGCCTTTGCTGCTCCTGGGGAATTTTCAGGTAGCTTTTTCCTAAGTCAGCCTGTTTAACAATACATGATGCATATGGTGGGCCCCACCTTCCAGTTAAGGGTGCAGAGAATAAACATTTTTCTCCACACCATTCGATAGCCACTAACATTTGGTTGACTGTGGGTGTAGTGGAGATAGAAATTTACTGAGCTGAATCACACGTGGGTGAAAAATATCCTTTTTCTAATTATTTGGGCATGCAAATATAACAAAGCTGATCTCAGTAACAAAACTTGTAATAAACTGCACATATATCTATTCTAACACTAAAGGGCTTAGAAATGAAGGCCATCTTCTGGTTTGACCATTAGCAAAAGTTGAGGGAAGGGAAAGGAAATGCTTAAACCCAAAAGAATGAACCAATGTTCTCAGAATTACCCACACTGTAATTTCCCTGTGCATGAATTCAGAGTTTCTTACAAAATTTGGGGCACAGCGGTGTCCACTAGACTTTCTCTATGCAAACTAGTGTTTTCAGTGCACACCGCTTTTCTGAAGGGTATCTATGAAAGGACTTTGCTTGTCTTCAGTCCATAACCCTAAGATATTTACAAAACAAGCAAAACCAAAATAGGCTTTTTGCTACAGGCGTGTATACATATGTGAAACTTTGAATATTCTAATGGCATTAGAAATCAAATGGAGGCTGACCAGATGGCTAACAGGGTAATGGCTTCTGCTGCTAAGCCTGGTAAACTGAGTTTGACTTCCTGAATCCGCACAGTAGGGGAGAGAACTGACTCCAGCAAGTTGTCCTCTGCCTGCCACACATGTGCTGTGGCATTCATGCTCCCAAACACACACACACACACACACACACACACACACACACACACTAAAACAGTTTAAAAATCAAATGGTTCAATGAATTTGTACTCTTTGGTATGTTTGGTAGAAACTAAGGTGAAATGTAATGGCGAAAGTAGCCTCTATTAACCAAGAAGCACAGACAAAAGTAAAATAAACAAAATAATTTAATGAATATAATATTTTACTTATATATATTCAAATAACACTTAAAACTGTGCACCAAGCATATTTTAGAGAGTCTGGTTTCTTCAATGGCAGTTTCTGATTCATCACACATAGTGTAACCTGTACAGGAGACAATGAGTAGTCTCCCCATGAGTAAATCGGTCACTGCTGTCAACCATTTCCTAAAGGGATCTGAGAGACTGAAGAGAAGAAGACAATACACAAAGCAGGGATGAATCACACACACACACACACACACACACACACACATTCCACCTGGGTTCCTCTTTTTCTCTTTGTGAATGAAGAAGAGTTTTCAAATGAAACATATTTATCCTCAGCCATACACAAAAATAAATAACCTTGGGAAATTGTTAGAGAAAGAGAATCTGGCAAACAATGTAAAAATAACAAATGGTCGAGATTCTTGTTTTTACAAATCAGTGCCACAACACAGCAAAGCGTGGTGACTGGCACATTTTCTGAGTCCACTGCTGTCTATATATCATTCAATACAGACATGCAGGATTCTTGTCAGTTTCTTCATTCTCAACTAGAAAGCTCCAATAGCCTCCCTGAATGGAAGTGAGAGCTTCACCAAGGCTGGTACCAACTAGTTTGTTCAGTATGGTGACTGTCAAGAAATAAGTCTGAGCTGAGCATGGTGGTGCACACCTTTAATACCAGCATTTAGGAGGTAGAGGCAGACAGACCTCTGTGAGTTCAAGGCCAGCCAGTCTATGTAGTGGGTTCCAGGACACCTAGAGACACATAATAAGACTCAAAAAAAAAAAAAAGAAGGAAGGAAGGAAGAAAAATTTTAAGAAGCAGTATTTCTGGATAATACTGGAATTTGATCTGAGTCATTTCCTAACCCTGTGAATATGTATTTAACTGTATTTAATTATCTCTCAAGTGGTGGATAACTCCTCATCATCCTAGATTTTTTTCACTATCTCTTAAGGATTAGCATTGTATCACTCCAATGCTCTGAGGTCTAATAGCGAAGACTAGTCCAGACACCTACCAATGCTTTGCTTTCAGTACCACTCTTCTCTTAGCAGCTCTTATCTTTTGAATGATGCTAAATACCATGAAACCAATGATAGACAGCTCTGGCCTGCTTACCCTTGCAAGAAGTTGAGCAAGGCTCATTTTTTCTCAAAGCGAGGGTCAAATAGGTGACTCTTCCCAAAAGGAGGAATGGGAGCTTCCTGATGAATAGCCAAGATGTAGGGTATCTGAGAAAAGCAATTAGAGGAATGCATTATCTAGAGACATTTCCTGCCACCAAACCAGCTTCACACGGGCTGATGACGGAGAAAGCACAGAAGGCGCTCTCCCTCAAATGTGGCCTCCATCAATGGCACATTTCTGCATTGTCAAGCTGAAAGCCATTGATAGTCATAAAGAAAAGGATATGTCCTCATTGGGGGTGTGTTGATGGATCCCATCCAGAACATCAGAGGTGATTCCTGGGTTACTCGGATGTTAGATGCATTTGGGTCTGGTGACGGTGCTTCTGAGTCTAAATCAAAACCATCCTCCCTGTGTAGTTCAGCGCATTACATAATACAAGGGGGGCTGTCTACATGCATAATTATCACTACTCATGAAAAACAGGCCCAAAAGAATTCTCTGACCTTGTGCTGATAAATTGTGCTCAAGAAACGAGGGGCTCAGAACTGCCAATCTTAGTTATAGGCCCTGAAAAGTTAAATTGGACTGAAGGAAAATCAGGCTTCTGCGTGGTCCATTTCTCAATAGGGTGATACTCTAATCTATTGAAGGCTGCTCCTTGAGACCCCAGTTCAGACCCTACCTCTGCTTGTCCATCAGCACATCATTCCCAGCACTAAACAACATGCTTGTAATTTCCAACCTGAGTGGAATTAGCTCCTGAGAAGATCTGGGAGGCAGAGGCCAGGGGGAAGAAGGAAGTTAGAAAGAAATGGCTCAAAAAGCACTCTTTCTAAATCAGAACCATCTGCCTGAGTCATAAATGGTTTTAAGTAGAACTCAGCGACGAGCGAGTTCACATAGGAGTAAATACAATGAAGCCACCTCTCAAGGAAAGTTCCCAGGTAACAAAACCATATCGCCATATATTAGAGCAAACTTTTGAACCTGCTTGGTGGCTGACACTTGGCATTTGTGTTTGGATCCTATTACAGAGAACCGTGTACTACTAAGGACCTCTGTGTGTCATTATGAAATGCTGGGGTGGGACTTGGCTACCTTACATAGGCTTGTCATCATTCATTAATCTCACAGAAGACCCTTCAGACTACGGTTCCTCTGGGGGCTTTGCAAGAGGGAGCAAGCAATGGGGATGCACCACTCTGGAGCTCTGACAAAAGCCTTCACTGTAACTTACAGTATCTTCCTAAAGTTGTGAAACACATGAAATCTGAAACGAAAAGTCGCTAAAAAGGAATGCCACCTCCTACCTCCCTGGCTCTGTGGAAATATTCGTGAGTAGTTTTAAAACATCTCATCGGTGTCTACAAGATGACTCCATACTTACCAGCGAGTCTGATGATTTGAGGTCAGTCCACGGCACCCACATGGTGAATGGAGAAACAGACTCTGAAGACCTCCAATCTTTGATGCATACACACACACATGCATGCATGCACACATACACAACAATAAATACATACATAAATAGATGCAATTTTTAAATTTAAGAACAAATATTAATGTGAACATTCTAGAAGGATATCAGAAGATTCTCAGCATTAATTATCTCATAGGTACAGTCCTCCCAAATTTAAATCACAAAGCAAAACCATTTTGTTGGGACAACAAAACAACAACAACAAAAAAAAAAACACCTAGAGAATTGAGAGGACTAAATGACATCCTGTTAAGCAAATAAAACAAAAGCTAAAAGCCAGGCTCAGAGAACAAATATAGTGGAAAATAAAGGGACATGAAAGCAGAGGGGGCTGCTGGCAAGAAGAGAACTGGGAAGAGCAGGGAGGGAGGAGAGGGAAACCGAAGGCAGATAAAGTGTGGACACAATCTAAGCGTGTATACACACACACACACACACGTTTGGAAATGTCAGAGTGAAGCCTTATTAATTTATGCAATTGATATGTAGAAACAATAATAACAGAAATAATAATGTAGCTTGAAAATTTAACAACCTCCATAAGTTCTAAGCCAGGTTTGTATCAGCATATAAATTCTTCAGTGGAACTTTTAATGAAGTCAGTTTTACCACAATCCTAAAACAAACTCACTTTGCCATTTATATCTTCCTTGAAATTTTGTGATTTCTAACACAGAACTGTGCTGAGAGCATTTGCCTAAATAAAGATGCTCGCAGAAATAACCACGAATATTGGAGGCAAAGGCGGTGAAAGTGTCAGGCTTGTGTCATGACTAGTATTCCTATAACAAAGGTGGAATTACTGGGCAGGAGGAAAGACAAAGAACAGAAGCAGTCAATGGCATCTCTGAATCCAGGTCCGGCAGTCTCAGTGAGGTGAGCATAGCTTAGCTATTTTATAGCCGGAGGGAATGGAGGCCGGTAGTTAAGTGAAATAAAGAATCTCTTTAAAAGCAAACATCAAATTGCAACCACATCAATCATTCCTTGATTTAAAAACAAAATAAATGAGTGCTTTTCCTCACAGTTGGAAATTTCATTACTTCTGTACGGGCCCTTCTTTGTTTATAAGCTGACTAAGGATTCCTGGAAGTTTTGCTTTCGTTTGGGAAGAGGGGTCAGATTTTTGATGACCCCAAATGGACCCAAGGGAGTCTACTCCATGACTCAAGTTTAACTTATTTTCCCTTCTCTTCTGAGCTTTTTCTGGTGGCAGAACAATAAATACATCTTTCAAATATACCGTTATAAAACAGGCTCCCTGCTGTGCTAACTACCCAAAGAGTTACTCACATTATGGGGTCCTAATGAGAGACAGATCTTTCAAACTCACATCTAAAATGTCATTTTGCACACGGCTGTTTTATTGCCTAAGAAGCAGTGATCCAACAAGGAAACGGTTTATTATATTGAAAGCAAGAAGATGGGAGGAAGGGGAGAGGACGAGAATCTACTGAATAAAAAAGATGAAGGAATATAGTGAGAATTTATTCTATAACCTTTTGCTTATGTAATTTAGCGATTGGCAGTTCAGAAGCCAGTTAGAGTGTTCAAAGAGGAAGAAAAGTTGTTAAAATAAATGCTTATAAATTTTTGGAAGGGAATAGTTGAGATTGTTGGAGTAAGGCTCTCTGGAAAGACTCCAGTAAAGAAAGCTTCACTTAGAAATGACTTTATAACAAGAGTTCATCACTCAGAGCCCAGAGCCGAGAGCAGACAGGGACTCAGTTACAAAACAAGAAAAAGTGTGTTGTGTGTGTGTAGTGGGGGGTATGTGTGTATCTGTTGGTAAGTTTATATATCTGTGTGTATGTGTGTGTTGGTGTGTGTATGTGTGTGTTAATGTGACTCTATCTCTCTGTCTCTCTCTGTCTCTCGTGTGTGTGTGTGTGTGTGTGTGTGTGTGTGTNNGTGTGTGTGTGTGTGTGTGTGTGTGTGTGTGTGTGTGTGTGTGTGTGTATTGGTATGCCTGGAGACTAGACATGTACTTCAGATCATTTTTCGTGGGTCTAGTGCTTGGGTGACTGGCCAGTGAGCCGCAGAATGCCTTCCGTTCACTTCCCAGGTACACCTGACTTTATTCCAGACAAATTCTGGGTCTCCAGCCCAGGTCTTTCCGCTTATAGGATCAACACTATGATGACTGAGCTATGTAACTAGCACTCACCCCCACCTGGGGAAAAAACGTGGGATTTTTTGTTTTTTTGTTTTTAAAAAATCTTATGTCTTCAAGTTCTGGAAAGTTGTAAGAAAACAGAGGCCACAAGAGAATTTAGGGAAAACAGCCCTCTCTGACTGAGTCTGGAGAAAGAATGGTACCTTAGATGAAGTGACCAGAGCATCCAGCCTCAAAGACTCGGTGGAAATGTCTTCAAAGATCTTACTGCCCAAACCACATCAATGGTAGAAGAAGATTGTTCACAGAGTTATCACCAGAGGCAGACAAAAGACTAAGCTTCTTAAGTGATTCTGTTACCAATACCTTGTGAACGGAACATAGAAGTCTGCAGAATCTGCATCTCAGAAAGGAGCTGAGTTAACAGATAGCAAGATTCTCAGTGAGGCCTCCAGTGTGAATGATTGCAGCCCAATGAGGATGGGCCAGGACCAGAGGATTCTGTGCTGTCCAGAGGAACTGCAATGAGGCTGCAAGGTCCCCATCTGCAGGTCTGTGTCCTGCCTCCCCTTATACAGCCGGTGTGGCAGTCAGCAGAAAAAGGAGTTATGTTCACAGACCATAGGAGCTGGAAGGCAACACAAAGATGCACCAGGCTACCTCTGTCTTGGGGGAAAAAGGGGGAAAAGATGTGAGAGATTGGGTGCTTTCCCTAGTAAGGTTAGAAACTCCATAGTGACCCAAATGTGAACCTTTCTACCCTCCTTTCATCTGTCTGCCTAGCAAAAGATGTGCAATCTTCTCCATAACTAGAATAGATACAATATAATAAATATGATAAGAAATGAATTATTATCTGAGCTATAATAGCATATACATTTAAATTAATAAATTGGTATGATACCCCTAAAAAGTGTTTTACATAATTTTGCTAATTTTGTCCATGCCATTGAAGTAAATACTGTCTCTTCCCTTCAAATGATGCTGGAGTTAAGATGACATGTTCTCTCTCTCTCTCTCTCTCTCTCTCTCTCTCTCTCTCTCTCTCCTGACTTTCTGTGTCATTCCTGTTGTACAATATGCACTTTATTTTTGCATGTGTACCCATGTGTGCATGTGCATATACATGCAGGTTTGCACCTCAGTCACTTTTAGCCTCCTTTGTTTATTTTGAGCAGGGTCTCCCGCTGAACCTGGAGGTCAGTTCAGCTAAGCAGACTCCTAGATGACCTCCAGAAGCACACCAGTCTCTAGTCTGCTTTCCTCCCTGCATTACATATGACAGGTGTGCCAGATTGCTCAGCTTTCACGTGAGTGCTGGGAATCCAGAAACAGGCCTTCATGTTTGTGAAGAGACACTTTTATAGACTGAGCCATCTCTCCATGTCAAAGACACAGTTTGTGTTTAAGATAATATTTTTGTACCATCCAGTGAAAATGACCCTTTCAAAGGGAATCTTAGCATAGCAAAATTTCACAAATATCTCATATTTCCTTGCCACCATGAACCATGCTTCCTTATTCATTTCCTTACATAAGGAAAAATTTTTTCTGGCTTTTACATATTTCACTTGCAAATAATTTAAACGTGCAATAGGCATTCCAAAGACAGAAACTATAGTAATAACAAGGGAAACCATAAACTCTATTGTTATTAAACACCAAAATAATATAAGATCTTTTTCTATTCTAAATTAACATACAAGACTTCTTTTGATATTTATGGAACCGTGAAAGAATATAATGATTCGATTCCTAAGAGCTTGGTTTTATAGAATGTGTGGGAGAATATAAAACACATAAATCACTATCTTTAAACATACAGATTTAATATTTACCCATAGAGTAAGCATAGGTACTTCCAAGGCATCAGCTCTCTTCCCTTCTCTTTCTGTGGTCTATGTCTCTTGTAGAACCACAATGCTTCCTTATCACAGTGTGTCCCTTGGAAAGAGCTCACCTGTTCTTGCTGCTTCAGACACGCTGATACTTCTCTTTCCAAAATATTGACAACTTGACTAGACAAAACCAGCATTGTGTTTCCTAAATATCAATGCTTTTTGAAGGAAATTAGCTTCTGGCTTTTGTTTTGTTTTGCTTTTACAATTACCTTGTATTTATATCACACTTCTCACTGCAAGTCACAGTGATTTACAGGTGTTAACTGATTCACGTTTACGAGAAAGTTGATAGGAGACACAATATTTTGGTGCCAATGTTAGAAATAGAGATCCAGAAAGGTCATCAGTGACAAAAAAAAGAAATAAGAAAGACAGCAGAAATGGAAAGCCTGGAACCTGCACTACGGTCTGGCTTCTCTGTGCACTGGCTCCCCACACAATGAGAGGCTCAGCACCACCCAGGGCTCACTGTGTCAGTCTCTCTGCTAGGATCTCAGTTTACTAGGAGTAAGATTCCTATTTTTTAAGACTGCAAAGTACTGGGACTCTGAACTTGGAAGAAAACTACACTCAAAACTGATCACTATGTTTGTTCAAGAAAGCATTCACTCACACATTTCCAGAGACATGCATATACGTGTTTTGAATTCTGCTGAGATGAAGAGAGTAGTCACTTTTGATTTTTAATGTAAAAGCAGAGCCATTTGCTTCTATCAACAGTGGGCAAAACCTAAATATGACAAGGGAGTATATATATTTATGTATTTCTTAGCCTTTATATCTTGCTCATGTCTTTCTCTTCCACCTCTGGTCCTGAGTAAACAAACTTGAGCCAGTCAGTCTCATGATTTATGTTAGTCTTGATGTATTTTTGAAAAATGACTTGTAAATTTTTGGCAGGTAAAAACCCATAATTTTGAAGTATTGTAGATATTTATTTTCATACCTAAAATTTTGAGTTCTTTTTTTTTAATTTTTTTAATATGTTCTCTCGTGGTTTTGCTCTTTATCAAGAAGACAGTGAAATTTGAGGATTTCCATGGCCTTTCATTGGTCTTCCTTTATCCCACTGTTTGGTTCTGGATTCTCAGAGATGTATTGTTACAACCCATGTAACAGCTTCCTCATCTCCTCTACTTTTCTCACACAGTTCTACAGTGAGTGCGTCCACCATGAACACCAAGAATGATCAATTACCTGCTCTGCTAATCAATACACTCCATCCAGAACCTCAACTCTACCACTGAAACATGAAAGAAGCAATTTATAATGAAAACATGCCATTAGAGTTTCTCCTTATTAGATGAGTGAGAAACTTGAAGGAATGTACTATCCTTCCTGGGGCCATGTTTAAAGGACAAAAACACAAAAGCTATTTGTTACACAAGTTGAAAGTTCGCAAAGGCACGGAATCCATCCCTGTCTGTCCTCCTAGACACTTCAACAGACGTTTTATGAGCACCCAACTATTTTGGGATAGAATTTATGATTAGGGGAGTTAATCAGAGAGCTACATCACACGGAGTCCCTCTTGGCCAGAAGACGTAACAGAGACTAAGTAGAACACCCACGCCTGGGTGTTTGTTCTCATTGTTTGGTTTGGAGTCTTGAGTTTTCTTTTATTCCCCTCTCAGAAGCCTTACTTTATACCAGGCTGAGATCACAATCTTGATCAATTTATGACTAAAGAATCCTGGGAGGATCTAAATATAGCGAAAAACAAACGACTGTCACGAATAAAATATTTCAACCTTGTTTTTTAGGCTGTATCCCAAATTAACCTCAACAGGAAAACTGCCCTTTTGGGGTAAATCAGGAAAACAAGACTAAATTTATGAAAAGTGAGCATGTGTAGTCGTTCAAAACAAAGGACTCTATTTTTTTCTTTTTTCTTTCTTTTTTTTTCTTCTAACTTCTTTGTGAATCGATTAATGAGAAACAGGTAGAAGAAAGCCCAAGGGAGCCCTTCTACCCCAGGCAGATCCAAGCGCCCATCATTGGGGTCCGTGTGCAGAGAACAAACAGCAAGAGCCAATCCTTCTTTTTAAACATCATGACTTAATGGCAAATGATGGTTTGTCAAATGGAAATCCATTAGTAATTTTTCTTTCCAGAACGATATATCTTTGAAAAATGAAGATTATTAAATACAGGAAGTAACTTAATTCACAATGAATCCATCCCCATCATTACTGATAACTATAATCGCTCATGAGATATATCCTGATGTCCTTTACATATTCACTCATTAGCCAAGCAGGCAAAGCATCGCTGAAGCACATGGCTTTGTGTGAGCATCAGGCACGCAACACTGTGAGACGTGCAGCTTCGGCACACATTTTCTCTAAGGGCTGAAGCATTAGTTGAGAGTTTGATATATTTATAAATCACGGAGGGGGACAAAACTACTAAGTGATTCAGACTGAATTGCTCATAATTTATGTCAAGCTAAAAGAATAAGTAATTTTGATATTTGGAAATTTCACCACCCCAAAATCTGTGACACATCGTTCTTAAGTCAATGACTCATCCTCTGACAAATAGCACAGACGGGTTCCTCTATTATTTGAAAAGTCAACACATTCCCTGTGACAGGTATTTCATCTCAAATAACCCAAAGTTCTTTCCTTTATGTTAAACAACCATTATTCTCCAGCTCTAAACTAGAAAAACAAGGTACACATCATTGAAAGTCTTTCCATGAGTCATTTGGCAATTATCTGAGAATAATTATCGTTGGAGCCCTGACTCACAAATAATATAGCCGTCCAGACACTTTCTTTGTGCAAAAGCTTAGTGTGAGAAAGAAAATAAAGGAAATGCCTGTCTCCAATGTTCAGAACATCTGCATGAGCAAAAATTATTCAAAAAGATACCATGAATTTTTAAAATGAAATGCAGCATGTAAAAATTAAGCACCTGGTCTTTTTCTTTATATTTCATTAAAAAATTCTAAATAGACTCTCACCAGCTGTACATTTTACTGCGTTTTACATCACGGCAGGCAGTCAAAGCAATGAAGCCATCTTTCTCATCTGAATTCCACATAAAAATTAATAAAAAAGGAAAAAGGGAAAAGATGGAGACTGCCTCTTGTGAGATGCAACAAGAAATTAAAGATGCCACACAGACCAACAAGGACATAAACATGATCCAAAAATAAAACTGACTCCAAACAGAATCCACAAAATAAAGGCAAACTGATTCTGTCTTTTCGTTGTTCAGTTTTCTAAAATAAAACATAGGAATTTGGACGAGAAATCCCATTTGGTTTTAGTGCAAGGATTTATTTACATTATTTTAACAGGTAGAGGAAATGAGTGAAGAAGGCAGATCTTGCCGCTTATATTTTGTTGTTTTTAACCTGATGATCCCTATGCCAGTCAAAAAGAAGATGCGTGTTATGAGTCAGGAAGCAACACTTTCTAAACTCGACAGTCGGTTGGCATGTACTGTATGGCCATTACCAATCAGCATTCCATACTGCTTTTCTCCACATAGGAAAAAAAATAACAAAAGGAAAAACCGGAGGGGGGTGGGGGGAAGGTGATTCCTAAATCAAGCAAGAATCATTGTCTCCAATTGGCAGATGAGCTTACCTGGCAATTGATTACTCCAATTCCATGTGCATTGATGAACTGGAAAAGGAATTGGAAAGTCAGCTTCTTTATAACCCTCACTGGTTCTGTGGCCATATTGCTGCAGTAATCTTTGCTGCTGCAACAATGCTTTGCAAATGCTTATTCACCTCTGATCAAATGCATTTTAATGAACATCAGCCTCTTCCTCAGAAATTCTTCTATAGACAGATCTTTCCTTGAACATGTGTTAGAAGGCCCTACTTGGGCAACAGGAAAGTAGAGTTTGATTCAACCTTGCCATTTGGGCCTCAGCATACTCTTTAATTTTACAAATATGGACCCCAAGTGCTGCGCTAGATGATGTAGCTAAGTAACAAGCGAATCACTCAGACTCCAGGCCGTCAGAGGCATCTGTCTAGTGAGGGAAGGGCCTGGGCACAGTAGCTGAGGGAACCTCAGCCTCTCCTCCATACTGCATCGTTTGGAGATGGAAAGTTCCAAGCTCAGGCAGAGGCAACACCACTCACATACAGCCTTCAAGAAAGCGATAATAAACATGACTTCCACTTTTAAAATATATGTGTTGCTTCTAGAAGCATTATTCCCCCTGTGGTGTCAATCATATAATGAAAAGAAGAATATAAATTTTCTTGATCTGTATTCCTTGTACATAATGATGAGTTTCATAAAGATATTTATACACACACACACATACACACACACACACACACACACACACACACATCCCACTGTCCCCTTCTATAGTCTCCTTGTGACTGTTTTATCAGCATGGCTGTGCATCATGGACATTCAGTGCCCATGGAGACCAAAGAAGATATCAGATATTCTGGAATCAGAGTTACAAGGGGTAGCTAGCCACCATGCAGGTAGTGGGAATAGACCCAGGGTCTTCTGGAAGCCCAAACCATAGTGTTAACAATTGAGACCCCTAGAGTCTCCTTTTAAAACTCATCCCTCTGCTATTTTTTTTTCATAAAAATAGATGGAGAGGAGACGTCTGCAGCATTTGCCCTTTATGTAATAATCTGGAGAGGCTACATATGAGACATAAGAGCATAGGCTTCTTATTAGCCACACATTTGCAAAGGGAAGCCAAACCATGTTAATAGCTCGTGACCAAAGCAGTGAAAGTCTATAACAACAGTGTTTTCCATTGCCCCTGGGTTCCCCAGAAATCAGTAATGATTGAGCAGTATTTTGGTAGGAAAGATAGACTAGAGCTTGTAGCATTTTAATATCATTCTATTTGTTTGTGAAATAGTAGGCAAAGAAAGTGTGGTGTTTATTAAACTCCACATTATATAAGCTTAGCACATAGCTACCAAAAGGCTGGGAATCAGCGTTTGACTGCTTACCTGGATGCTTGCGTACATTTGATCATCCACATGAGGTCAATTGCTTTCTTTTTTCTTTCTTTCTTTCTTTCTTT